>JAMKCH010040608.1:0-23994 GCA_023653785.1 Ophioderma brevispina | reverse complement strand
ATACCTCACCACATACTAACTTCCAGCCCATACCACAATTGTTAGGTTCATTCTAACGTCGGCTTTCGTACTTGCTGATCAGAACAGCTGGAGCTGGCTATTTCAGAATCTGCCCCTTGTTTCCCCATTTGATTTAAATTATGAAAATCTAAAGGTTCTTTTTCCCGTGACACTTAAGGCTAACAATAATTTGAAAAATCAGCTATAAACCTAAATATGATCCATTAAAATATTGTTAGAATGAAAGTCCGCCATCAATCTTTAAGGTGGATGGTTCATGCGCCCCGTACGCGCTAAATGATCTTGTGCCAACGAACAATTTTTTGGCATGCGCACTTCTGGATTCGACGCAAGCGTCCCGGTAATTTGTGGCAGTTTTCGTACTATTTGCTCCACATTCATTTACGTGTAAATCTAAGAACAAAAAAAAAAAAAGACAAAACAAAGACACAAACCCTGACAACGACCGTCGGCGGTTGACTTGCTGCCACCAGCTCTCCGTTTCCTTTTTTTCTTTCCTCCTTTTCTCTGGCTTGCGGACTTGTCCCCGACCCTTATTAAAACTGTTCTGTTTCAGTCTTCCAAACCCCGCCTGTACAGCTACATAGGCCCTAGTGTTCAATGTCATCGGTGCCTTCTGTTAGCTTCTTGTTATTCGCATGATACTACGTAGCCAACAGATCTTTGAATAGCCTGGTGACAAACAGTACTTATATGAACATTTTTTATATCGCCTAAATTGGCCATGGTGTTTTTATATTGCATTTACGGAAAACACCATGTAAATCGTTTACATAAGAATTTTCCGATTTTTTAACAAATAATAGGTGTTGTATTTTCTGGACAACTAGTGTTGTGTCATGAATATATACATAGTTGTCCCAAAAAACAAGCACATGCAACCCAAGCACAATATTTATTTTATATCTTATATTTATAAATATAACCAAAAGTAATGTGCCTTCAGGATTTGATGACCCAAATGGCACCAAGTGTCCTTTTGTAAAACATGTTGTGATTTCTCGCAGTCTACATGAACAGATTTATTCTAGTCCAGGCTACAATAGCTAGGTATCACTGGATTGTACTGTAGTGCGGGATCTAGCAGTCATTTATAACATATCTCGAGGTAAAAGTTTAGTTATTTTAATATGTAGACAGCCTGAGCGGGACCCCTGAAACGTGATTCTTAATTGCCGCAAAATGTGTCTTAAAAGGAGGGAGACCTAGAAAAAGGTTACCAGGGTCAAATTTGTTAAATTGATCCAGTCGTTTGAAAACTATACCGTTATTTGTCTAACCATAAGGATTCCAAAAAGGCATAGCTTGTACCTAAAGTTTTTGTGTTATAGGCTAAAAACATAAAATCAATAAAAAAATGTGGTCAATTTCAGTTGTGCAGGGGGTCCGATTGGATACAAAATGGTGTAAATTGGTCATAAAGCAGTAGATTCAAGATTCAAGATGCAAGATTCATTTATTCCGCATAACATACGTGGCGTGACGAAATGTATAAATACAGTATATTTATAATAAATACATGAAGTACAATTATGAACTGTACTAAGATGAGCAGGGGTGCGGAATATAATATGCTAGGACCAGAAATGGAAAACCCGATAGGGCTTATAGTTCTAACTGGCCCTGTAATCATAAAGTAATATATTCAACATTACCAGCATCATTTGATCACGCTTTTCAGAACTTGGTAGTACTCATGAGTATGGTACTAGAAACAAAACAAACTTTCGGTATGAAAAATAGACAAAATAAGACATCAATCTTCTATACGGGACCTAGACTTTGGAATAATTAAGCTCCCGAATAACTAAATAGTTAGCCAATTGAAATATCACGAGTCATATCCGATCATTTTCTAAATACTCAAACTCCACTTTCTTCTAAATACTTTATTTCTTTAAATATAAACTTTAGTTGTTCTCCTTCCATCAACCCTTTTTATCATTTTGTATTGTTCATTTAATTTTTGGTTGTTGTGGTTATAAATACGAATACAAATACTAATACGCAAGCTCGTTTAATTGTCCTTGCCTTTTTTTTTTTGTGAAATAAGTTTTTACTCAAATCTAATTCGATAACTCTATGTCTTGCATACATATTAGGCACTATCGCCAGTAAAGAAATGGTTATTGAATTCCCCATCACTGTTCATCATTCTTATCCACGCACATAGAGGACACTGAACAAATGCCCGAGTCACTATCCGCATTTACCATCAGTCCAAAACAGGCGAGTGTTCACTTAACTTTGAGAAAACCACACGGCCTACTAACGATAGGACCCTCTGTCCCTGGACCAGTACGAGTGGAATTATGACAGCAATGTATATTATTTTCTTTTTTGATTATCTTTCAGACTGAAGTTTAAGGAGTGATATCCCATTGCCAATGAGAAAGATTTTCCACTGTAAAGTGAGATACTGAAAATACCATACGCGTCGGCTTTTTAAAATTTTTTTTTTTTGACTAAAATTCGACACAGTTCCAAAGACTTTTTTTGCTCAAGAATTATAATTATAGGCTATACAGTTTAATATTGAATTATTAAGTAAATTGTTAAAGATAAAATATAACTTTACTTTTTAAAGTACCGCGATACATTTCTTATGTCTTTCTGTTTTCTCCTTCTGTTTCCTCACCCTGCTACATTTAATGAATTTTTAACATAATTACAAAGTAATTATTGCATCTTTTTTTTCACCAAACTTTATTAAAATTACTATTTATACTACATCCAAAATGCAAACAATTACCGATTCATGTAAATCCGCCCTATATCGTAGCGGAAAAATTTAAATCCTAAATTACCTTTTGTTTAAAACCGCAAAATAGCATTATCAAACAACGAAACTAGAAAATAAAACGATTACCATTGCATAGCAAATTAATTTTGGGCGGGCAGATTCTTAATAATCTGTAGAAACCCCTGTCCTTGGGAATTGTTGAATATCTTCGTTTTTTTATTTATTTGGTAAAAAAGTGCGTATTGGTTGTGGTCTTCGTTGCATGGCAACCAAGTCAAACATCCCGTAACAGATTTCCTTGATGTGCGAAGATGACTTTTTAATTGTAGCAGTCATGAACGTCAAACGGGCTTCTTCTTCCAAATGCAGATATCCAACTTCAAATGTTTGCAAAGTGGAGTTGTCCCAATGTATCGAGTTTGTAACCATGTTTCTGAGACTGTGGATATGCCTGCAGACCGGTCCTCATGTTGAGGTGCAAGTCCAAGCGTAGTACTAGTAGTGACGACCCATTTATGGGACAACACCCGTACGTAGTTTAAAACTGACAATCCACTATAATATCATTTCGTGTTCCTATAAGCTAACGGGTACTGCTCAACATTTAATATTTAATACAATACCGGAATCCTGCTGTCGGTATTCTACTACCGTTAAATAACCACAACCCTAAATATGATTTGCGTTATGATTGAAGAATCTTTGATTGTTTAATCGAGTTGTATGAACAAAAAAACACGTAAGTCCTTGAAATTAAAATGGTGTTAAGTTATTAAAAATTGGCCTCCAAGAATCTCTAATACAGTACTTTACTTCTACGATGCACCGTATTTAACGGTAAATACTGGGCAGTTGGGATTCCGGTATTCTCCCGGTTCAAAAAACGTTTTTTTTTTCTAACATGATGAGAATCCACCGGGTCCCTTGGTTATATTAACGTCTTGTTCACTATTACAAGTATTGGCGGACATGTTCCATACAAGAATCCGACAAGATACATTATAAAATGATTTATATTGCCAGAATACCTACCACATACTAAACTTCAGCCAAGTACACACAATTGTATGTGCACCTTCTACGTCCAGGCTTTCGTACTGCTGCTCAGAACTCGCTGGAGCTGGCTATTTCAGAATCTTCCCCTGGTTTTCCCATTTGATTTAAATTACGGAAAATCCTAAATGGTCTTTTTCCTGACACTAAGGCCACAATAATTTGGAAAATCAGCCTATAATACTAAATATGCCATTAAAATTTGTTAGAAGAAAGTCGCATCAATCTGCTTAAGGTGGTTGGTCCATGCGCCCCGTACGCGCTAAATTGGATCTTGTGCCAACGGACAATTTTTTTGCATGCGCACGTCTGGATGCGACGCCCAGCGCAAGGTATTTTTGCAGGTGTTGCGTATATTTTCGCCACATTCATTTTACGTGTAAAGCTAAACAAACGTATCTACGTTTTTATGTCATATGTATAGGCTTAGACGGGTCCCCCGACCATTAATTTAAACTTGGTCTTTTTAGTCTTCCAACAACCTCTGTACAACTACATAGCCAGTGTGCCAATGTCATCGTGTGTATCTGTGCTTCTTTACGTCTGTTTTCTAATTATACCGTCAGCCAACAGATGCTTTGAAATAGGCCTTTTTACAAACATTATATATACTTTGTATATCTCATAAAATGGCCATAGGTGTTTTTTATTTGCATTTACGGAAAAAAAGCATTACATCCGTTTTACAGGAAGATTTTTCAATTTTTATACAAATAATATGTTTTTGTATTTTCGGGACAGATTGTGTTAGTGTCATTAATCTATACTAGTTTGTCCCAAAAATACAAGCACATGCAACACAACACACTATTGATTTTATATCTATATTTTTAAATGAACCAAAATTGTTGCCTTCAATTTTGACCCAAATGGCACCAATGTATTTTGTAAACTTTTGTGCAATTTACCTCGCAGTCGACATGACATATTTATGCATAGTCCAGGCTAAAATGAGCTTGGTATCACCCCCACCTGGCAAATTGTACTGTCGGGCGCGGAGCTAGCAGTCATTTATAACCTATCTCGATTGTAAAAGGTTTGGCGGAAGTTATTTAATATGTAGACTGCCTGACAGGACCCCTGAAACGTATTCTAGTGCCGCAAAATGTGTCTTAAAAGGAGGGAGACCTAGAAAACGGTACCAGGGGTCAAATTTTAAAATGATCCTATCATGTTGAAAACTATACCAGTTTTTGGTCACCATACGGATATCCAAAAATGCAGAGCTTTTTGTACCGAAAGTTTTTTGTGGTGATAGCTAAAAACATAAAATCAATAAAAAACCTGGGAATGGGCATTTCATTCAGTGTGCAGGGGTCCGATTCGGATATACAACTGTGCAAATTGTTTCTACGTTTAAGTATTCCAAGTAGATTCAGATTCAAATTTCATTTATTCAGCTAACATATCGTGCGTGACAAACTGTAAATACAGTATATTATTAATAATACATGAATATCATAATACTCGTACTAATATTAGCAGGGGCTGAATATAATATTCTAGACCATTCAGTAATGGACACCCTATAGGGGCTTTTTTATAGTTATTACTGGCCCTGTCAATCCATAAATAAAAATATACTCAAAATTACAATAATATACATAATGAACACAGTTAAGGATATTAAATAGTAAATAAACTCCATAACAACAAAAACAAACACATATATATAATCTAAACCTACACTTAAAAAAACGGGAATAAGGATACGCAGAATTGGACAATAAAGACAGACTTTTCAACATATCTTCTGAGTATGTAATACTATGCATAATGATGAGGAAGCAGAGGTTGAAGATAAAAGATGAAGACAAAAAGTAAGGAGTGGAGATAAAATGAGATGAAGAATAAAGTGAGGAGAGAAATACGGACTTGGGGTATAATTTAATAATAATTTACTGTTGAATGAAATGTTTTTTCAGTTGAGAAATTTAGAACAAGGTGCGTTTGTAATTTGTAATTGTTTTTGATGTATTCTGGGAGATCATTCAAAGTTTTGCGCGCCGTTATACTGATACAGTCTTTTCCCCACAGAGGTAGATTTTGGAGGGGAAGTATGAATTTGTCAGGGCTGTCTGGTTTATAGCTGTGATTTGTCTGTTTGTGTACGAGTCTTCCTGACGTTCGTAGGTAAATGATTGTTGTGATGTCAAAAACATGAATATGCGCTGTTTGAAGTTGGTTAGGGTGCTCTAATTTAAGTGTTTTCAGTGATTTGAAATGGAAAGTGTGATTCTAGGGGGTGAGTTTGTTTATACTACGCGAATGGCCCATTTCTTCTGTGTAATTTTAGTTTGGTTGTAGGTGAATGAAATAGTTTTGGAGGCCCAAATGATTTAGCAGTAGCTAGGTATTGGAGAACTAATGTGTTGTAAAGTGATTAATGTGTTATCTGGAAGGTGATGGGTGGTTAAAGAACGGGTCTGTAGATGTACCAATTGCGTGAAACGCTTTGGTAGTGACAGATTTGATGTGTTTCGTTTCCATGTTAGTTTTTCGTCGATTGTCAATGGCCAAGAATTGTTGAGTGTACCTACCTTGGGTAAGATTGTGCTGGTGATCTATTGTGAAATGTTTGACTGTTATTGGTGTTGTGTGTAAAGAAAAGCATGTAGTTTAAGTTTTTGAAACATTTGAGAGAAAGTTTGTTAGTCCGAAACCAGTCAGTGATTTGTGCGAGTTGGTGATTCATGTTGTTAAAAGTGCATTAATGTTAGAGTTTGAGAGAAAAATTTTGTGTCAATCTCACGAGGATTGTTTAGTGTGTTGAGATGTGGTTATGTCAGTTCATGTAATGATGAAAGTAGGGGTCCAACTTGACCTTGAGGGACGCCAACTGTGATAGGTGTGATTGATGATGCGAATGAAGTGTATGTAGACTGATTGTGAGCGTTTAGTTAGGTAACTCCTCAACCACTCCAAGGCTACTACACGGAAACGTAATGATAAAGCTTGTGAGAAGAATGTTGTGATCCATGGTGTCGAAGCCTTGGAGAGATCCACAGGAATACCCCCCCATGGTGTGGAGTTGTATTTTTAGTGGTAAGGTTGAGGTAGTGTTAGTTCAAGGAGTGCCGTGTAAGTTGAGCGTTTGGGCCAAAACCGATGTTCATACGACAAGAAGTTTTTGGTGCTTATTGAAGAATGTAGACATACTTTGTATATGATTTTTTTTCAAGAGTTTTGAAAAGATGAAGAGACGAAATGGGCCTGTAATTTTTGCATGTTATGTTGGCACTTTGTTTTTGATAAATGGAATCTTTGGCTGATTTTATGTGATCTGGACAGTTCCGGTTGAGAAGTGATTGTAAATATGTGCATCAGAGGCGATATGATGTTATCATATAATTTGTTGGCAATCCCAGGAACTATTTTGTCGGTACCAGCACTTTACCAGGTTTCAACAGGTGAGCGAAGTTTGGTGCTTTCATCTACAGTTAACTGGTCAGAAAATGGAAGTGAATGTGTTTTTGGAAGGTGTTTTATTAAATGAGTTTAATGGAAGGTGGAATTTTTGTTTAGCCAAGTTTTTTTTGCCCAGTTAGTGAAGTGATCGTTGAATGAGTTAGCTATGTCAAGCGGCTCAGTTATCTGCTTATTAATTGGTAGAGTGAAAATGTCCGGATTTTTTAGTGGATACCTTCCTGCTGAAGTGTTGAGATGTCCAGGGTTTTGTAAGAATCATTTTGAGTTCCTGAATTGTCGTGTTTTGTTTTTCCCTTGGCAATACGAATAATGTTAGTTATTTGTTTTTGTATTTTTATATTGTTGTTGTGGTTGCTGTGTGTGTGTTTTTAATATGGTTTTGTATAGGCCCCGTGCTTGTGTTTAATTGACTTGGAAATGCTGTGGTCATCTAGGGCTGCTTATGGTTACGATATTTTTAAGTCCGTCTTTTGTGGGGAATGTATTCGTATAATTTTTAGTATAAGTTGTAATGAATTGCTGTACGCAATTTAGGGTTCATTTCTGTGAGTAAAGCTTCCCGTTCCCATTTGGAAAAAAATGCATTGTTGAAGTCACGGTTAAGGTGCGAATGTTGCGATCTCTGTAGTCCGCTTATTGTTGCTGTTTTTTTTGCATGCTAGGCTTGAGAGATGTAATGAGGAATTATTGGGAAGTGATCTGTAATGTCAGTGACGAAATATCCCTGCGTCTGTGTCTTCTGTGTCAGTGGAGTTGGTGATAAGTTTATCTATGAGCGGTGGCTGTTTATGCGTAATTTTTGTAGGTTGTTAATTTTGGGGCTCGAGGATTTGCAATTATGTTTAATAAAGTCATTATGTTGATAGTGGAATAAATTTGAGAAGGATTGATATTAAAGCACCGACAATATAGACGTCGCGGTTGGGTTTATTTAGTCAGCGAGAAGCTGCTCGAAGTGTTTGTTAAAATTTGGATGTGTGTTTCATGCAATCTGTAAATAACTCCGACGTTACGCGTGTTTGGGTCTTATTGGTTGGTGTTTAATGGTGAGATCGATGCAAAGTGCGTCAAATTCTGGTTCTGGTGGTTGTGTCATGATTTTGTATGAAGGTGATTTTGTTATGTAAAGACAACCCTCTTCCATCTGCTGTGAGCGGTCTGAATGTACGGTGGTCGCCATTTAAAGTTAGGTTGTGACCTTGGTGTCAGTAAGCCATATTTCTGAGATGCTAAGACGAGAAAGAGTGGTTGGGGATCAAGGTAGTTAGTTGATTTTCTTCTATGATTTTGTGATACTACGACAGTTTGAAAATGGAAATGGAAAACTGAGTATTGCTTTGATGTTTTATTAGGTGTGAAGCTGTCGTTATTGTGATAGCGGGAGTCCAGAACCAGAATTGGTTGTGGGTGTAATGAAGGATCGGTGGTCACAAATTTGAGATTAATTGGGTCCTGTACGTAATGGGTTGATGCACAGGGAATTAGTTTGATGATGTTCAATTTAGTGTTGGTAAAAATTCAAATTAGTGATCTCCGGAAAGCTTCGTCGTGAAGCTGGTGGTTAAATGGCAATTTTTCGTATATTAGCAGGGCACTGCCATATGAAAATGGAATAAGCAAAGGAAAGGAAAAGCGAGGGGGTTTGAAGGCAGAGAGACATAGAAGAGAGAGAGAACGAGAGAGAGATATAGATAGGGGGGTGGGGAGAACTTGAGAATGGTTGGATGAGATTGGTGAGGAAGGAATAAAGTTAAGGATGAGCAAATGAGAAACCGGGTGGATAAAAGGAGACAATACCTGTGGTGAGAAGTATTGACAAGTCGGACAAAACGAAAGCAACAAAGACACGCACAGAGTAGGACAAACAAGGACTAAGACAATTTACAAAATGCTAAGGATTCATTTATACAAAACAACTGTGCAGCAGTTGTTCAAGTAGTTGTCACCACGAACAAATTTTGAGGAAACGTGACGGGAAACCCGCCAATACTGCGACACGGGAGTTGAGGGCATTTATCAATAAAGGTCAAACAATAAGGATAGTTTGTGTCTCGAATGAATAGACTGAGGGTTCAAACTGTTTAACAAAGCATGAAGGTACTCCCATGCCATAACTAATCTATTTCCTGCAACAACACATATTTTCAGAATTTTTATGTTGTGCTAAAAACTATATTGCTTCAAAATAAGCCTTTTGGGCCACCTGATTTAAAAACAACATGGCGGCCCAAAATACCAATTCTTACTAAAATTGCTAAAAGCGTATTTTTTTTCCGTTGTGAAAGTCACACAAAACTCTCCAGTTTTCCATTTAATTTACAAACACATGGTCTTTGCTTTTGACAAAGTAAATTTCAAATGATCAAAGATTCAAAATGGCCGCACAAATGCTCAGACATTGATGGATTGCTTAAGTGTTTCTTAGAATGATTACGGATCATAATGCCACGGATTCAATTGTTAACTTTATTGTTGAGCTACTACAAGAAAACATTAGGCTATCATGTTTCTCCAAAATTTATAAATGAGATCCCGTTCTAGAAGTTTGGGGGAAGGTTTTGAAGCAGGTTGTTTTCTACCATAGTTTGAAGGGTGCTAAATCGGAATTTTTGGGAATGCAGGGGAACTTTGTAAACTTAAGGGGGTAACTACTAGTACAGAGTCAAAACCGGCTGAAATGAATTTTAAAAACGCTAAAAAAATTTGAAAGACAAAAAGCCAAAATCATCGAACCGTAACTCTCACACTGATTCCTAACTTATCATGGGGAAATCAATTGCAATCCTATTTACGAATACTGTCCTTTAATTCGTATTCTGCAACTTTAATGGCTGAATTTGACAGGATCAGAATACTGAATAAAATTAGAGCAATATCCTCAAGATCGCGGGAGTCTTAACGGAAGTAACTACTATTCACAGCAATACCAGCAATATCTATGCATTTATTTTAAAGATTTGTCTCGATAGGAAGTAGTTGAGGTAATTTCCCGTGCATGCATGCTGAGTTTCTTTTGTGTTAGTAACAAAAACATCTTATTGCAAACTAGAGAAGTGTATGTTATTGTATATGAAGTTTGAGAGAATCAAGATTGGTAAAAGTGGCTTTATTTCAGGAAAGTAAATAAATGTTTTGTTACTGGTTAAAGGGGGATGGCCCGATTTAAGGATATGAAGTTTTCATCTTGATAGATTGGCCTTCACCCAAAAACCCCACCTGTAAAGTTTCGCGCCGATATTTCAATGCGTTTTCATGTGAGAGCAGGAAACGTGATTTCGTAAGCTCCATAGAGTACTGTGTAAAATTAATATTGGTCGACCAAATTGGGGTACATTTTCACTCATTACTTCCAAACCAAACATCCTTTGGCCCTAAGATTTCACAGGGTAAATGAGAAAAATAGTAGCTTTCTTCTGATACCAAAATATTTACCACTTCCGGTAAAATCTGGGCTTCTGGGGACGAGGCTATTAGCGATCGGGCCATGGACCTTTAATGTAATAGATTTTACTTATTTGAGACCGCAACCCAATGTTGCCAATACTGTATTTTTTTTAATATGGTCCTTTACTTCCTCGAAGACGTTTCTATAATACTATTAGTTATCCCCTGTTTGTTCAAGCAATACGGAAAAATATCTATGGTTTGTTTCCTGTTTGGGAAAACTCTCCCTACATTTCCTGCTAAACCCTTCTCCAGGACTCCAATTTTTTTTTTCCGACAACTTGTTTTGTCGTTTTATATATTGTAAATATATTTATCCACTTGCCTCTGTAATATTGTGTACCCTGCACGTGTCTGGGTCTGCCCAGACTGTGTCCTGGGTTTTGTGTACAATCTTTTGTGTGTTTTTTTAAATAAAGATTGATGAAATATGAGGCGATAGCCGAATGTGATATTGGAAACAAACCATAGATATTTTTCCGTATTGCGTGAGAACAAACAGGGGGTAACGAATTTATCATTTAGTAGACATTTGAAGTGGTAAGCCTATAAAGTTGATTAAATTTTATTTAAATCTGGATTAGCACAGCAACACTACAATCTAAGTACAGAATCCAGAAAGCTCAGACTGTGAGTAGGCCACCCTAGTCTAGGCCTGTTTCTACTGAGGCCTACAATGTACAAATCAACAAATTGGACTAACTGCACAGTAACACGAACTCAGTCATCATTGTTCTGATACATACAATTTTCCCCAATTCCCAACAAGACAGTCCTAGACCAAGATGTCATGGCCACAGTGATTCAGTAGTTGTAGTAGTCTTGCCTATGCAGTGCACAGAGTCAGTGAGAGTTGAATTCTGCAGGGTAGCATGGCACTGTAGCTAAGGAAAACACACTAACTTACCTCTTTGAAAGACATCACAAAGGTCACTAGTCCTCCAAAACACACAGGGGAACTTTAAAAATGTTTTTGTACATAAAGAATGTATGGAAAATGTATCAAGTAGAAATACTTGTTTGGGATTGCCAGCAGCAGTTACAGCTTTGTGTTGAACCAAAAAGGCCATCTTGGATTGTGCACTTCAGAGGGTGCTGGACCAAAACAGTCTCGTCCACAGATGTGCAAGATCATTACATCTATAGATCTGAATGCATGTAAAGTAGGAGGACTTGATACTTGGTGTAAGCATTACGTAATACGGGCTCATATCCAGTGAGTAATGAAAAATTACTCTGGTAATACGGGAAAATATTAATTGGGACATTAACCAATCAGCATTCACCATTCATGTCTACTAAATGATAATGATATATCTGCATAAATGCAAGAAGGTTGTAAGTGCAAGTAGTTCCTTGTGCTGTTATGTTTATTTATACTATTATGGTTCTCGTAAGTCAGCATCTCTAGATATATTGAAGTATATTATGCAAACATTCTTGTATAAACGTAAAACCTCAAACCGCCGTTGGCTATTATTATTATTGTTATTATTATTATTAAGCGGCCATCAGGAAATCGTCACAATGATTTCGCTTCACCTAGGTGGTAACCGGCCATGAACATTCAGAATTTAGATTGTAATATTCCCCATAACATCTCCCCAGATATTGCTTGAGTCGACGAGGTAATTAAGATTAAAACCACAATCAGTCATTTATTTTCCAAATTCAAAATGTCCATTTTGTCTCTCAGTTGCTAGTGTTATGTCATATCAGCACCTTATATTACAGTTCTTTGTGAAAACAGACACTGTTTTTAAAACGATTTTGAAGATGCCATTTATGACTGTTTCTAGACCTGAAAAAAGTCGGATCCCGACTTTTATTAGTAAACAAAGCATAAACATCGCAATTTCTTGACAAATACGGTGTGTTACGCTTAGCCACTTACAGGGGCCTTTACTACAACAATTTGAAAAACAACAGTGCAAAAAAATGACTTCGATGAAAAATAGGGGGCGATTTGTTCACATTTTAAAGAAATCGCTTTAAGTATCTTACCAGGGACACAAACGCGTTGACGAGTACGCGGGAAAAGAAAAGGGGAAAAGAAAGTGCAGAAAGGAAATGAATAGTAATAATAACAAAAATAATATAATAATAATATTAATAATATAATGTTTGAGCTTATTTCTTCAAGTAACTTTCAACCTCTTTTGAGGTACGACTAGTGTGGGTCACAAAATGACCCTTTCCAGAAAAAAAATCTCTAAACACAAGTCAGGTTTTGCGAAGTAAAAAAGACGTCGAAACACTTTTAGAACTTTTCCGGGTTGATGAGCAGGTCCCATCACAATGTGACCAAAGGCTCTTATCGCGGGTCTCTATTTTCAGTGAAATTACTCTTTAGGTGGTTAGGGGATTTCGTAAAAAATATGCTTGAAATGGTTAATGATGAAGGACCTTAAAATGCGCTAAATACAGCAAATGTTCTTTTTTTTTATTTCGACAGGTACGGATATGACAGCATAAATGTACCAGTGGCGTGTGTGTGCGCTCAACCGGAGATCGTTTAAAAAACAGGACAAAACAAAATTACGTAAACCACGTACAGTATTCACCATCAGCGAGAAATGTGCCTCTCTCACTTCCCAAGTTGATCAATTTCGTATTGCAATGAAGATTATAGTAATTTTGTGCGTGGGCATAAGCATGTACGAGTAACTTAAACTTGGTGTTGACAGTGGAGTTTTCGGACAGCTCGCTTGAATGACGTCAATTTTATGTGGCGTGTAGAGAAATCTAATGGGCCTATATGTTTCGCGTCTACGAGCCTTCTCTTTGAACGACGGGTATTCCGTCTGTATGTGTCTCATATATAAGATAGCATCTCTTATTTAGAGCACACATCATGGCTGTGAAGTTTGCACCTATATCAGAAACCGAGCAGAGTTTAGTTCTGTACAAAAAAGTACTCCTCTTCACCAAATCTGTTTTGTTTTTAAAAACAAACTTCCTCATTTATGATCACTTCATTATTTTCTTAAACTAAAAATTACCAATATACATTGTTCATGAAAAGCAGGTATTCATTGAAATGAAAAGAAAGTCGTTGACACTCATGAGCAACAGAACAAACCAAAAGCAGATAAATTTTCCCAATTAGGTCAATGGCTCTATTAAAACGAGTGAATGAAGAATGTTCAGGTTTTCAGGGTTAATATCCACGATACGCCCGTTCTCCTCACAATATATTCGCATCGAAAGCTATCGTAGCAAATTATACACTGTGTGGCTAACACCTAATCGCTCAAAACTGCTAGATATTTAGGGCACTCGGTCATGCAGTGTCAACCACATCTCTTTTTCCCATATTCAGCAAATGGCAATATGGGAAGGCTTTTTTTGTGATACCAGAAAATACAACACTTGGCGAGGCAATATCGAGGGGTCCCTGATAAACAAAGATGTCTTTGTATCGTTCTACCTCTCGATAGTACCCTTATTACCCCCTTTGGCGAGGTGTAACTCCATGTTTGTCTCATTTGTTCGCGTTGAGCCCTTGGCACGGGAGGTAAGTATCTGTTCACTAGGCCATTTACTCCAAAAACTACATCCCACTGAAGTCAATGAAGCCAATTGAGCATTGACTTCAATACTATACATCCTAATTGAAGTCAATGACCAGTGCCCGCGCACGGCCAAGTGAAAGCGAAGGTGAGCTACTAAAAGCTGACCACTATGGATTCAACAACCTTAACGGATTAAAGCTGTTAAGGTTTTTGAATTCATGGTGGTCAGTCAAACCTGGTCAGGTTACGGAAACACCGACCACGTGAGTGTGAGAAAATGTACCAAAGATGTTTTGCTTACACGCGTTGGTGTCGCAAGATTTTATGTGGTTGCAAAACATGAGTTTTACAGTGTTAAGTTTTGCGCGATACCGACATTAAATGGTTGCTATTGGCACATAATTTGTAAACCCAAATCATGCATCCTTGCACATAAAATCTAGAGAAGAGTGGAGGATTTGCAGACATTGTTTCGTCTTTGGGGTATTTTTTACAAGGGAAATGTCTCTGGTAAAAACTCCATGGGACCAATTAAAATTAACTCAGGGAATACTTAATTGGAAGTTGTCATGTTTGGTCTTGTTATTTCATGGTCAAATTGGTCAAGATGTGAAAGTACAAAGACATTCCACCATTTTTGTACACGCATAAAACCTTTTATTTCGGAACAGTAAATTTGCATGTTGATTGTTATTGAACTGTATTCTATGGACTTATCTACACCTGGTATAAACATAAGAAAGATGGTATCTTTAAAGTTTGAAAAGATGATTTTTTTAGGATACGAATTCTCTCAAATTGCACAAAATCGGTTTGTAGACCACCTACCGAGAACCTTTTGGCATGTTTATGACAAACAAGTCCAAGGCAACCCGCAGACTTTGTTTTGAACTTGCCTGATATCGTAAGCTCCCCATAGAAAACCAGTTGTTGAATTTCTGTCGTCCACGACGAAATTAATCTAAATATCATCTTAGTACCATAAGAAGAGTCTTCGGCTTATTCACTTTAGGTGTGAGCTAATACATTGGTTAAGCTTCCAAATATGCAAAAAAAAACATGCGGTTCGAAAAAAAATTGGAATGTCCGCATGTCTCCTTTAAGAATGAAATGAGAATTTTCATTTTGGGTTCGTGCACAAACAGTTTAGGACTTCCTTGGATCAATGTCATTGGTTTTGGGTTTCTTGGAATCTTGTATTATTTTTGGATTCCCTTGGTCATTTCCCATTGTCATTGTTTTAGGATTCTTTGGATCACTTGTCATTGTTTTGGGATTGCTTGGATTACTTGTCATTGTTTTGGGATTCCTTGGATCCCTTGTCATTGTTTTGGGAGTCCTTTGAGCACTTGTCATTGTTTTGGGATTCCCTGGACCACTTTTCTTGTTTTGGAATTCCTTGGATCACTTGCTATTGTTGTAGGCTTCCTTGGGTCACGTGTCGTTGTTTTAGAATTCATGGATCACTTGTTATTGTTTAAGATATCTTGGATCGCTTGTCATTGTTTTGAGAGTCCTTCGATCACCTGTCAGTTTTATGATTCCTTGGATTACTTGTTATTGTTTTGAAATTCCTTGGATCACCTGTCACTGTTTTGGGATTTCTTGGATCACTTGTCATTGTTTTGGGAGTCCATGAATCTCAAAACAATAGCAATTGTTTTGTTGGGATTCGTTGCATCACTTTATGGGTAATTTTATATGTCAAAGCCAATACTGACCAAATTATGATAAAACATTACATCCAATTGTAATATACAACTCCCCTTAAAAAGTGTGTATAAATTAATCAAGTAAAATAGTAGGTAGGAAATTACTACAAGTGAGAACTCACTGAAAAGCCGGCATGTCTTTCATGTAAGCAGACATGATTTTTGCATATTAATGAGCTCATCTGCATATTTGCTCCCCGCTTGAGGGATTTTGCACGTTTTAACTTGCAGTATTTTTAATCGTTTATATTATAGGATGGGAGGGCCTTATATGCATGATTCTAGCAGAATCTATGACGAAGCGAAACTCAATTCAATGCACGCGAGGATCAAGTAAATGATACAACCCGAGAAAGTCAATTAGTAAATATTATATAGAAGCTCGGAGAAACTAGCGAGCACAGAACTAAATAAAGACGAAAAATACCACAATTTCAGAGTGAAATAAAGACTGAAATATATTAGTGCTCGTTTACTGGTATCCACACTAACACAGTCCTCTGTGGCCCAGTGGTATTTCTCACGCCTAGAAAGCGAGAGGCTCCGGGTTCGAGACCGTGTATTTTTCATCTTTATTTAGTTCTGTGCTCGCCAGTTTCTCCGAGCTTCTATATAATATTTTTAATCTTTGTAATTAGACAAATAATTTGGTATAGGTATTAAAGTTGATTGACTATTTTTGAAAATATGACACTATAGGGACAGTAAATGTAACTTTTCCATATAGATAATAAAAAAGTTCGCTTTCTTACAGTACGCGTAATACGTTTCAGCCCAAAAAATTGTGTTTGGCCGCCAGGGTATGTACGGCTTAAAAATGTTAGATTGGCATAACGCAACCAACCATAATTCTGAATACAAAATGCTGTAGAAAAGAACACTGACCCTATTTTTTAAAGATACATGGTCTTTTTTTTTTTTTTTTTTTTTTTTTTGATTCCAGCACTTTCTGTTTTATTCATGGTTTACTAGATATCCTTGAGAAAAGCTTATTCACAAAATTGAGTTGATCCCGGTCTTGCGGTTTTGTGATATGAGCAATTGCTTGTTTCTCACGGTCCCATAGGCCACTGTGCTGTAATTTCTGTCAGTTTACGGACAGAAATTGGCCATGTGATCAAAGGAAAAATTGTTCATATTGATTACATACTTCGCAGAAGTAAACCATTTTCCCACTATAAACAATAATAAATTTTATAATTACCATGTATTGGTTATGGCAATTGTAAAGGTTGCACATTTTCATGAAAATGAATAAAATGCAATCTCAATTTCTTTTTTGAATATCAGTGATCAAGGGACATACACTATGCTACATCTCAAGCAAATAATGGCATTATTGACAAGTAAATCCACCTGCTATTCAGCGGACAAAGCACGTCAGATTCCCTTTGTTTATTTGGAACTGCAGAGCCTTTGTAGCTCTTTGTTACTGTCCACGCAGTTGAATAGATGTCAGGCGTGATAGATTTGTTATCCATGCCACCAGTTGAGGGTGACGTTTCAAATAGAAGTCTTAGAGGACGCAAATGAAGGATGGCCTTTGATTCAGTAAGGACAACTTGTATGAGGTTGTGCTCCGTAGCGTGTACTGTAATCAATGGCAACTCTTTTGTCTACTTGGGACTTCTATATGAAACGTTACCCAGTTTGGATTGAGCGGGCCTCGTCGCGATAATTAAAATAAACTTTCAGGTTCTACTGTGAGTTTCATAATTGGGACTGTATATTTATTTATTGAAAAAAAAGAAACTAATGTGAACAAAACTCACGATGACATGTGCTTGGTAAGCTTGACCTAACATTTTTGTGCAGAACCAAGATACATAACTTATGCGGGACCTCCTTTCTATTTCACAATTTACCACCAAATATTTAGAAAAATTACAAAGAAGGGGGTAAAGCGACCATGCCTAAAAACACTGTAACTTGAAAAGAAATGGGTTACGCGACAAGTTACTGTAGTTAAGTTTTGTTTTCTGACACAAAGATGTTAGTCCAGTCTGCCAAACAACTTTCTTTCTGATTTTTGTTCATCGTTGCTTCCTTTTCGGAAAAAAAAAAAAACAAAATGAGGAAATATAGGTCAAAGTTTAATTGAACGCACAGTAGAAGCCTAGATTTATTATTGCTGTTGAAAGAGGAGAGTATCTTTGCGCTTGGTCATGAAAAAAAAAGCTCATTCTTAATCTGGTGTGAGCACCTGAAATCATTTATCTGTTAGTACAAGAGACATTGTTATTACCTATAGACAAATCCGACCACCCACCCCTCAGCCAAATGATTGTCAGAATTGATCGCCATTACTGGAGGGCATCCAACCCAAAAAACTACCCAAATTTTTGCTACGTCTGTAACACGCTTGATTAAGTAGAATTCAAAAACTACACTTAATCGCACATTTGGCGTGAATTCAAGCAGGATGCACCCATGCAGCTATGGCGACAGTATGAGGTGTTGGAAAGTGGTCAAACGGATTCGTGTATACAGTTGAACAGTAATTTGTAGGCTTTATCCTCTGCCCCATACCAGCGGATATTACTGGATATCAACAGTGCTATTATTTCCTCGAGTCATGCTGCCTGATTGTAATCTACTGGTCACTGATATTTAGGAAAGAATTGTGATGACATTTTATTCATTTTTCAATTCAAATGTGCAACTTTTGAATTGAATTCCCGAGTATTGAAAGGGATAATAGACAATATGAACTGAGCAGAGAACTCAGTACGTTCGCCGATATGCGTAACCCATGTCCTTATGCAAAGCACTTCCTCTTGATCCCATGGAGTACAATACAAAATTTGCGCGAATTCTACAGATAAGACCGATTTGCACGTAAGATTAGGTACACAGGATCACTAAGGCGAACGGTACGTTCAGATGATATAAAATCTCAACTTTTTTAGTGTAAGTCGGGGGGACGAGGTAGTGGACGAAATTTCCCTTTATGTGGGGGAACCAACAAATGCATAAAATGACATTTTATATGTATGAAGTAATTTCATGTCTTCGGATCCCTGGCTTAGAATTTATAGTAGATGAATGTCCAAAAAAACGACCTATACTTCTTTCGAGTTTGCGGAGACTTCATGACGCGTCTGTGTATTCTCTCGCAAACCGTTGTGATATTTTCTTATTCACGTGCGTACAAGCTGCGTTTCAGGTGCGTAACCTTACAAATCTGTGACGTCACTGTCAACTCGAAACCACCCAAAGATGCTATGTTTATTTTTCTGCGTATGCCAAACTACAATTTTTTACTTATTATTTGCCCAGGCCATACAGAATATAGAAAAAAGAAATTCAATATTACATTGAAACATTAATTTGTAGAAAAGGGTAGTATTTGACAAATTAAAATGTCTCATAAAAATGATTGTTTTTTATATTCAAGAAAATAAAGCTCTAATTAAATGTGTTTATAATAGTCGGCAAAATAAAGTTAAATTTAAAATATAGTTACTAATCAACTTTCAATATATTTATAGATGCGCAAATGAAGGTTAGTTAAAAATAAAATACGTCATTGTGCAAAAATGGCAACCGCAATTCCACATGTAAATAACAAATACGTCGCGCCAAACTACATTATGTGACGCATTTTTTGCAAATACCACTATTTTGAAAAGACAAGATAGCAACTCTACCGTGAAGGACAAAATGACAGAGTACAAATACGTCACTATAGAACGGAGAATAATTGAAAAATGCAGATGATACGTGATATGGGCTGCGCAGAATAGATTTTCGACAATACGTCGTTATGTGGTGGTGTGATGCGGACAATTTTAAGTTTTGCAAATGACGTCATAATTAGTTAATTAATATGTTAGTAATTTTAAACCTTTAAAGTTTTGAAGTTTGTGAATTGTAGAGTAGTACAAACCCAAATATATGCCAAATTTCTCCAAAGTCCAAAATGTCGAATACATCACTATGACGCGGCCGACATAATGTTCAATTAACAATTATCAGCTTTTCAAATTAATTTTATCATCATAGATATTTTTATGACTTATAACATTTCACTTTTTAAATTGCATGATAAATTACGGAATTACAAAATTGTCGTCAACTTGTCATTTTTTAGTCCCGGTTTTTAGTGCCTGACAAATTACATGACAAAATGACAAATAATGCATTCATAATTTGCCGTTTCGATGAACATGGCTAATTTAGTAATAAATTCTAAATTCATAATTCGTCATTTAATTTGCCAGGCACTAAAATTTAACTTGTAATGCACTACAATTGACAAATTAATAACAAAATTGACAGATATTTCATTCATGCATTTGTCATGCAATTTTACAAATTGAACATTTATAAATCATGAAAATATCTGTTATGATAAAAATTAATTGTAAATGCTACAAAATGCTAATTAAACATTCTAACAGCATTTCAGGTTGATTTCCTTGAATGATCAAAAAATCAGAGTGCACGAGTAATTTTAATTTGTCAAATAAGACCCTTTTCTTGACAAATTAATATTTTCGGTGTACTCTATTAGCAATTTGTGTGGCAAAAGTATTCACTGTACGATGTGTAAGACTAGCGTTTATAACATTCAACCAGTATATTCAGCTGGTTAAATGCATGTGGAATAGAATGTGTGAAATTGAAACCGTTTGCTACCAAAAGAATTGGGTGAATACAAAACCACAAACACCGTAGGAAAATATGACTAGACTTAGAATGTTAAAATAATAAATATATATATATATATATATATCTATATATATATCTACATAAATTTATATAACCCCATATCGCACCTTGGGGAGAAACTTTTTGTTATGTACTACTGAATACGTTAGGGAGAATTTACTGTGTCCCTACAGTGCTTTAGTTCGGTTTATTCCGTCAAAGGATATGAATATTAATTTATGAAATGACGGGTAATCCACTAGAATAACAAGGATATGAATATTAATTAATTTAATAACTATACAGCTAAGTAGAAGCTAATGAATTATTAACTGTTCCCTATATACATTGTAGAACTATATATATATATATATATTATATATTTATATATATATATATATTATTATTATTATATATATATATAATATATCTATATATGCGGAAAAAAAAAAAAAGAATTTGGTTAAAATGCTACAAAGAGGACAAAAAAGAATTTACAACAGGCAATAAAAGACAATTCAAAAAGCTCAAGACAAACGAAAAAAATATCTTTCAAAACGCCAGAGTAGACCTCAGGAAAATCCTAGCAAAAAAACTTTGGCATTCGACAATAATGCGCTAATGAGTCAACTTGACCAAAAGATCTTGGGTCCGGACATGTTCGCTAGAAAAATGCTAATAGGATATTTTACTAATAAATACAGTTCAGCAAACCCTGTTATTTTAGACAATTTGACTTGGTTTCCGTATTTACCTGTTGACGACAATTCATCAGAAAAATTTTGTTTGGATCCGATTCGCCCAAGGGCTATCCGGAAACTTTTGAATTCCAAAAAACATACTTCAGCTCCTGGTCCTGATGGACTTATGTATGGCATGCTACGGAAGCTACCTGCTACGCATCATATTTTGGCAACTCTTTTTACTAAGTTGATTTTCACAGGGGAGCCACCGAAAAGTTGGTCTCAAAGTACCGTTACACTTATTCATAAGGCCGGGGACACGGACAAACCTGAAAACTTTAGAATGATTTCGCTGACATCTTGCGTCGGAAAGTTGTTTCACCAAATCCTTTCCGATCGTATATCCGAATATCTGATCAGCAATAACTTACGGGACTCTCACACTCAAAAGGCGTTCTTAAAGGGTATCAATGGATGCATTGAGCACACCCTAGTTATGGGGGAATTAATAAACCATGCTAAGCATAATAAGAAAACTCTTCATATTACATACTTTGATTTGGCGGATGCATTCGGTTCTGTTGAACATAACTTGATTCACTATACACTTCAGAGAAACAAAATCCCCGATTCCGTTTGTAATTATATTAAAATTTGTACTCTCAACTTGAAGATAATATCAGGGGCCCGACTTGGAGAAGTCACCCGTTAAGTTTAAGCGTGGGGTTTTCCAAGGAGACCCCTTATCACCCATTATCTTTTTGCTTGTGTTTAATCCCATCATTCAGGTTTTGAAAAATCATGAGAGTCTGCACGGTTACAACATGGAAGGGGATATATTACTCTACCTTTCGCAGACGATTTTTGTCTAATCACTCCTGACAAACGCAAGCATCAAAAGATAATGACTGAAATACATCAAATCACAAAATCCATGAACCTTACTTTAAAACCTTCTAAATGCAAATCTATGTCGATCAGTAGTGGTAAACCGAGTATTTGCCAATTTAGGATAGGCGATAATGTTTTGAAAACACTTAAAGAAGCTCCGGAAAAATTTCTCGGCAAACATATAACACATGGTCATAAAACTAAGGATATTTTCGAAATTATTCAAAACAATGTCATGGAGCATATAAATAATATTGATGAGAGCCAAGTTAGAGATGAGTTTAAAACTCTGGGTTTATATTTAATAATATTCCATCCCTTCTTTACGGTATTTGTTTTCTGTGCATGAACTCTCTGACACGCAATTGACGTCCCCAATTGACCAAATCCACACCAATGCTATCAAATCTTGGCTTGGTGTTTCAAAAAATGGAGCTTCACCAGCCATTTTATACCAGCCCTATGGGGATGTCATTCCCTAAGCTCTCTGACATATATTTAGAGGCTCATACATTGTCATATGCCAGATGTCTGGTCAAGGGTGACGACAGGGTTCTCCATGCTCTTCAATGCAAAGTCACTCGTGAGTCTGCTTGGAAGAAAAAAATGAAATCTTTTGGTAGCCAACGCTGGAACACTGCCTGTGCAAAAGTGTCCGACGAGAAGACCAAGTGGAAATGGGTCAAGGATAGTATTAAGAAAGAACTCAAAATTATAAAACAAAATCAGTGGAGTGATAACATTCAACCTCTAGTGGTTCAGGGCAACATGCTTAAACTGATTGAAGCCGAAAACAGTGACCTTACCTGGAAGTCAATTATTTACAATTTGCCCAGGGGGGGTCTTGAGCTTAGCAGTGAGAGCATGTAATGATTTGATGCCAACATTTACAAACCTCCGTACCTGGGGTAAGAGAGTTAATGCGAAATGCAAACTCTGCCAAAATACACAGACCCTCCTCCATGTTCTTAACAACTGTACAGTATCCTTGCAACAAGGTACACATGGAGTATTCGTTTGCACATCGTTAATGTTTTGTCGAAATCCATTAAGAATAATTTCACAATTTTTGCTGATCTCCCCGGGTACACGGTAACAGGAGGAACCCTTCCACCAAATATCCTACCCACTGCTCAGAAACCTGATCTAATAATTATCGATAATACAAAAAAAAATCCATCCATATTGTAGAGTTGACTTGACTGTTCCTTTCGAAACAAATATTCATACAGCCAATGAGCGTAAATTGCTCAAGTATCAAAACCTTCAATCGGACATAATTCAAAAAGGTTTTAAATGCAATTTAAATTGTATTGAAGTCGGTTCTACGGGCTTGGTCACAACTGAGAATGTGGAGAGGTTGCGCGACGCCTTTAAATTTACTGGTGTCCAATTTTCCAAGTTGCTGGTTCGAGAAATTAGCAAAATCGCTCTCATCAGCAGCTATACCATTTGGAATGCGCGCAATGAACATCAGTGGGACGCTGCTCCTTTTTTTTTTTATTAATTAACTATTTATATATTTGTTGTTTTTATTGTTATATGCTGCTGTACAGTTTGTCTTGTCTTTGTTTTTCCCCTGCCTGCATGCTGGCCTGCTAGTTCAGGCCTGCAGCGTGTCCTGGAGGTGTTTGTACATTCTATTGTTTATTTTGATGTATTTTTAATGATTAATAAAGAATGATTGAACAACAATATTTTTAAGTTATTAAAGAATAGTTCTGTACATTAAATGGACAGGAGGAATAAAATGATAGATGCATTTTGTATGGTTCTGCAATTCTGTTGTACATGTAGTAGATATGAAAATTCCAATGAGTGCAGCAGACTGTCTTCTCGTCAATTCTTTT
>JAMKCH010040607.1:0-55849 GCA_023653785.1 Ophioderma brevispina | reverse complement strand
ACATGCAAACTTGGCCAATAAGAACTACGGGCACAAGACCAGGGGTTTCTAGTTCTATGATCTCTAAGAACCTTATTGTAAACCCAGGCCGATTTGAAAAAAAATCTGGAAAACACTCTTTCTAAAAAAGAGCAAAAAATCACCCAAACTTGCAACAAGAACGCTTCATCCATTACAACTACCCCAAATACTCACACACCCCATCCCAACTACAACCCAATCCGCGAACCAACATGTGGGCGGAAAGATTGGTTGGATCCACTGTCAGTTCTAAATCAGTCACAGACCTTGACACGACAGCAGAAGTTTGCTGTCAAGACTGCAAGATCGGGACGTATCTTCTGTAGTCGCGAGTTAGTCGCCGATTCAACATGTCCAGTTGGCTTGCATTTCTCTTCCGCTTTTGAGCAGACTCATTGCCGACCACTTTCCAACTGCACACAACCACTCATGATGCGCAACCACTCATCGGCTATCGCTTCCAAACCGCTCATGTGTCAAGACGATCCTTCCCGATTCAAAAACCGCCAACGATTTTTTTAAGCTGCAAGAAAAATCGTGGCGGTTTTTTCAATTTGCCACGTGCTCTCGACCACACAAGGCTGCAGAGGACGGTACAGGACAGTGCCAGACTTGGCCCAAAACTACTCCTGAAAAGGAAAATTGCTCACGATTTGTTCGATAAAAATGGCCAATCGGCACCAGTTTGAGCAGTCTGCAGCGGTTTTCTAGCAAATAATGGGTAACACTACAGACGACTGCACCAGAACAGGCCCAGACCTTGGCAGCAGAACTCCACATGGAAAAAGAACAACTATCACGATTTTCGAAAATTGGCCCATCGGCACCAGTTCTGGAGCAGTATGGAAGCGGTTTTCTAGCAAAAAATGGGCGTGTGACTGAGCCTTAGAAAAATGATGCTCCATGAACAAGTCTGTTTTGCTAACTAATTGTTCAGGGGACCATTATCTTGAAAAACTATGCAAACCAAAATTTTTCAGGCTGGAACCTTTTGAGATCCGTTTGTTTTTTTTTCCAGGGGTTGTTTGTAACCAGACATTTCGTTGGGGGAGGGAGAAGGAGGCAGGGGAAAGAGCATGAGGCCGGGGGGGGGGGCGGGGGGTGGGGGGCAAAACACACATTCTCCAATGATGGGGTTGCCCTTCCCCCCGCTGGTACGTCACTGTTTGGATCATACTTTATATTGCCCTTTGTCTTCGAAAAAGATGAATTACTCATGTTTCAGAAATTGGGGCGCATGAAAAGGCGGGGAAGCGGCCTTTTAATAGGGATCACAACAACATTGACTATTTTGTAAAAACCTGCCATTTTGATGGGTCTAAAAAGAAATTGTTTGATTGCTATTTACACCCAACCCACTTTAAAAAGCACTTAAATAAATACTCTGGACACTAAAACAAGTTTTTCTGACAGTTTCTTTCAATAACTATTGAACTTTGGGAAAACATGTAATGATAAAGTACCGGAAGTGTAATAAAAACACTTATTTTCGCTGGAAAACTGATGAAAAAAAAAAAAACAAAAACCCCAATACGATACTTCTTTGCAAACACCTCACATAAAGGCATATTGGAACAGGGAAGGAAAAGTAAAACAAATTCTTAACGCTATATGTTATCTTTATAACCAACTCTAAATTAGTTAATATTTGATTTTCAACTAATTTGTCAATAGAAGGAGTGCCTTTAATTCTAAGACCAGTTTAGACAAACCATTACATGAACATGATAATCAAGGCGGCCATACCTCCAAGCGACCTCGATGTGCTCTAAAATTTTTATTTCCCTTGATAATATTTTTTTTTTTCAAAAAATACTAGGAAAATTTAATTATTTCCCTGGAAAATCAACTTTCCACCAAACGTCACGGTGAGTTGTATGGTTGATATCAAAAATTAGCACCTTCACATCACCTTAAACACTTCCTAAACCTTTTAGTCACATTTAGTGGATCTTGGGCATTGTTTAGTAAAATAATGCTATATAACATAGGAAATTAGGGAATCCTTTATTAAAAATCCCCTTTCCACCAATGTGGTGATTGTATGGTGTTTACTTGAAATCAACACCCTCATATTGACATAAAACACTTCGAAACCCTTTAGTCACATAGGTGGATCATTGCACATGGTTTCATAAAGCTATATTAAAAAACAATAAGGAAAGCGGGTTAATGCCCCTTTAAATCAACTTACACCAACTTGCAATTTTGCATGGTGCCTATTTGGACTCAGCCCATCGAATGTCCAAAAAACCACTTCTTAAACCTTTAAGTCAAATAAGTGACGTTTGTGCATGGTTTGATAACGCAGATTAAAAATAAGGAAAGCGGTTAATTCCCCTTTAAAAAATTCACTTTCCATCCATGTGGTGATTTGTAAGGGGGTCTTTTTGAACTCGGCACCCTCAAATTGACATAAAACACTTATTCACCATTTAGTCAAATTAGGGAGCTTGCAATGGTTTCATAAGCTATATTAAAAAACAAATAAGGAAAAATCGGGTCGGTTAGGTAATGCCCCTTTTAAAATCCACGTTCCACCAATTTGACAGTTTTGCTGGTGCATTATGCGGAATCAGCACCCTCGAAGTGTCCAAAAACACTTCATAAACCTTTGTGTATCTTGAGTAGGTGGTCCCCTCAAATATGCCACCATGGATCCCCTACTACTAACACGATACCACGCGTCAAGCTCCCAACGGAACCCGATGGTAGTAACAGAGGCGGGTCGCCACCCGAAGTGTTAGAGACACAGAGGCAGTCAAAGAACAATGGCAAGACAACTGCCGACAAGAACCACCGATGGTAGGCCGATTGTGACTAAGGCACCGACTTAAGGGTTTTTTTTCTAACAAGATTACGATTGATCGAGGGTCCAAACGATTGACTGACAGACTTAGAACCAAGAACTGCTCCCGAGGATTCAAGGAATGAGGTATAAAGGATGAGCAGGCATGCTTGCTTGAGACATGAATAGGACCACCAAAGAAAGGAGGTTACAAAGGCTGACCCGCTGGGTTGGTCATGGATGGCCTTTGGGGACCACCATATAAATAGCAAAATCGCATTCTAGGCTAAGCCGGAGTTGATTGTAAAGCTATGAATTGATAAATAAATTACACGCCAGAGGTTTTGACCATTGAACAATTAAATCACTGGGCCATGGTGACAAAGTAACGAATCTATGGGGCCGGGCGAAACATGACTACGAACGACCCGAAGCACCAGAGAATTGAAACATTGCGCCGAACCTATTGAAGCAATACTGAGCTAATAGGTGGCGAAAATTTTCACACTTTTCCGAGATGAATAAGACATTTATGTGTGTTAACAGCCGAAGAGAAGACGGCATGCCGAAACTCACGAGGATTTGCTCGAAAACTTCAGAAGAAATGGTTTACCCGAAGGATTAACTAGACACCAGGTTATTCTTGCCAACAA
Organism: Ophioderma brevispina; assembly: GCA_023653785.1. Classification (NCBI taxonomy): domain Eukaryota; kingdom Metazoa; phylum Echinodermata; class Ophiuroidea; order Amphilepidida; family Ophiodermatidae; genus Ophioderma; species Ophioderma brevispina. Next base: position 52,387 of record JAMKCH010040607.1, on the reverse strand, counting down.
AGAAAGAAAAGAACATAGAAAGAAAATACCTGGGCGCTGAGCAGTTACAAAGCTCGTGGGATCGGACGATACATTACAACTGCTGTGATCGATCCGAAGTACCTGAGCAATCGGAATCTTCGGGCCGAACCTATGTGTGGCAATAAAATTGCTAACAGGTGGCACAGCACTCTCCCGAAACGACTGACACGCAGGGAGGAGTGGAACACCGACATACGGTGGCCGGAAAAACTCCCCAAGTCGCCACTGAATGATCGGAAGAAACGGCAATTAGAAGTGATGGAACGAGTTACAACCAGGACCAATCGACTCGGGACACAAACCGAAATTCCAACAGAAACTGGCGTCAGAAGAGCCGAAGCTCAGCGACGACGGCTCTCTAAGGAAGAGATTACCGAATATCGCAATCGGAAAATCGGGCCCCAGACCTAAGAAGGAATTTCAGGGCTCCCGTTTATTTACCTCATTCCCACAACTAGGCTGATGCCGAAAGGGTTAGGGGTAAAACCGAGTAAGGACTCGGACGAACATGCCCGAGAAATTCCGACACAAACGTGTCGTGGGAAAGAGCGAAGCTCAGCACCCCGATTTGACTCTCTTGATGCAGAGATGACCGAATCATTGCCGATCGGAAACTCGGCACCAGACCTTTGAGTCTCGGATCTCTGTTTGTTCACCTTATCCCCTGCAACCAGGCTTTGCCGTGCAGTTTTGGGGTGAGAACCCCCGATCAAAAGAGTACCAGGCGTACCTTTCCCCTGCATATGCTGACCTCTCGATGCGTGACGATCTCGAATGTAGAAGCTGTCGCATGAATATGCCACACATCATCCCCAATTGTAAGGGAAATAAAAACATGTAATTATCACAATACCTGTGAATGAAATTTAAACTTAAAAAAAAAAAAAAAAAGTATATAAGCCAAAAACAAAAAAAATATTTCCCTGAAAAAAACTAAGATATACCTGTCCCTTTAACACTGTGTGAAAATACGAAAAGTTAAAAAGGGAAGACAGGATGAAAAGGAATCAGGAAGGTAGAATCATGGAGAGAATATGGCCGTGGGTCCCGTGTGAAACGCAACCGTTGTCCAAAATTATGCACCGGAACGTTGGGCAAAACACGCCCCGTACCGCAAAGTAAAGGCTCTCCCGTAACCACTAAAATGATACACCACCATAGCGAACCGGGAAACAAGGTGAGGGGAGAAGAGAAGATATCAGTAGCTCCCCACACAGCTAGTGAGTTGAACGTTGTGCAATCCACGTGCGATAATTTTTGTGTGGTATCTCTCAGGTTGGTGTGGGTCCTGTGTAATCGTTAGAGATGGAAAAAAACACTCTTAAAACTGCAATTTGTTGAGTCAGTACGGTAAATTTAGCCATGTTCATCACTATCACCAGACCCTTCACTAAAATACCTGTCCAAAAATCTCCTTGGAAGCAATGCATTGTGTGGAAGCCTATTAAATCGGTTCTCTTGTGAGGAGCTACTGAATGTAAGAGGCCTGCAAGGTCTATATAGGTGTGTGAAAATAAACTATACGACCGTGAAAAATACCCGATTTAGATCAAATACCTTAAGGAGTACGAGAAAAACAACTTATGGTAGGGTCCAAATATAAGAGAATAGGAAACACGATGGGATGCTGGTGCATGTTGCGGGAATATGTCACCACGGGAGGAACCACACCCCTTTTGGGTCATGGTATTATTTAGGAGTATATTTGTAGGTTCTGCATCCCCAGATGAGGATTGCCAATTTGTATTTTGATTGAGTTTACGTCAGAGTAAGTATTAAGCCCGCCAAGTAGTAGAAAAGTAACCACTAATAATACATATATTCTGTGTTAATATGGTGGTCCAACGCTAGAGTAATGAGCAAAAAATAATTTTTGTTCTTGAATTCAAAGATATACCAAAGAAAGAGAGTAGATAGGTATTCAGAGGCATTTGTTCACAGACAATTCGAAAAAATGCTCAGTCAGTGCCATTTCGTGGAAACTTTTCACAAACATCAAGAAAATGTAGAGTTCTTCTCATGGTTGCTTAAATTTAAAATGTTATTTGGAAATATGACGCAGTCAAAACTATTCATTTCAAATTAGTTGTGAATTTTTAAACACTGCACATCCACCAGAACTTGTTGGTCTGAGCGACTGCTAATATCATGGAGTTAGTGAATGGGCAATTGAAATAAAAGTAAGCATTGTTGCCGTTCTACCATCAAAACCGCAATTTTTTCCCACAAAAATGTGGTGATGAGTGTTTGTAAGTGCCGGGCTCTCATATCAGGCAGAAAACATGATGCCTTAAATCAGGACAAGCCACCTCTTAAAACACTGTTAACTTACTTGTTTTAATGATTTGTCTTTACAACATGGGCATACCGTACTTAAACACCATGGGAAGTTTGCAGTACATGCTTCACAAATTAACTTGTTGTGAAGCCATAAAGATGATGATATATAGGGCAAACCATATCCATGCTGGTAATGTCAACTGATGGTAATTTGGTTTATTCGTTGTCGAATGAACATGACAGAATAAATCTACCCTACCCAATCACATGAAAGAGCTGAAATGGCTCTATTAAAAGGGCCATGGCCTCTGATCGCGAATGCCTCATCCCAAGACCCCAATTTTTTTTTCCGGAAGTAGTCAAAATTTTGGTATCAAAGAAAAGAAGCTGCTATTTTCTTAATTTATCCTGTGAAATCTTAGGGCTTAAGGATGTTTGGGGAGTTGTATTCAAAGGTGGGATATGATTAAGAACATGGACTTCCGGAAATGCACCCTAAACAAGTTATTTCCCCACGGACCAACAAAAACATTGACCTAACAAGCATTTTTGTCTGTTCTATTTTATGCATTCTTACATTACGAAATGATCCAACTAGTGAATTTTTTTTTTTTGTGCTAAAAAAAAGCCATCAGACACCCCTTACTGCCACATAAAAATTTCGGTGCGCCCATGCCAAGTAGCGCTCCCACGCTAGCATCGGTTAAGCCAACCATATGACGTCAACTGGGACCAGACGCCTTGCTCGTTTTGTGTCTCGTAGGGGCGCATGTTAATTTTTTTACTGGGATTAAAACATAATTTTCCCCATCATCGCCGTTTATGGAGACAGATCTATATTTCATATTACGTTATCTATGGCTGATCGGACGGAAGTTGGATGATGTTGTAGTTGATGGTGTGTTTGAAGCCTTTTCAAGATCGACGATCGGAGGTTCCGAATTCGGCAGTTCAGAATTCAGAAGTTCAGAATTTGGAAGCTGGTTGAGTAAGATATCAGATATATTCTTATGTGTTTTCCCATTACATGGTTGCCCCACGAGCCTCAGGCCTCTTGCTTCGCGCTGCTCTATGCGGGTATTAAGTGGCTATTCATTTAGGCCAGGTTAGCTCCCCCCTACGTAAAAGGTCCACAATAGGACCGCAGTGGGCATTATTGGGGAGATGTGTGTCCCTGTGTCGCGTCTGCTCCCTTGCAGAGTTTCATTGTTTTCGCCCTGTCGATTAGCCGTGATGCGGTGCACGCCATGCATGTTACTGTTCTTCAAGTTCTCAATGCTATGCCGATGAAATCTCACTAAATTTTCTTAAATTTTTTGTGGGGGGAGGTGCCTGTTTCTTTCTGTTAGTACCTTCTTGTCTTCCTGTCTTATTCTGTTCCCTCTGTGGATATCCTGTTCTCGGCGAAGGTTTATCACTTCGTATCCTAACATATGTTACAAGGTATCTTTTTTCTTCTGATGTTGCCAAGCACTACTGAATCCACCGTTACACGGGAAGGTGATCGAAAGAGGTTCAGCCTGCAAGAAGTTCTACCAATCGACAGGACAAAGATCCTCATGAGCTATGTGTGAAAGTAGAAAGTGTACAGAAATAGTCCTTGTTTTTTGTAACATCACAAAGGGTGGCCAGAATTGAAGATTCAGAAGTAACTTTGATGAATTGGATGAGTATATGGAGAGGAAATTAAGAAGACATAAGGCTCTAAGACTATTACCTTCTCTTCGGGGCATCTCCCGCCGGGTCATCCGCCGGTGAAGTCTCTACTCCGACCTCTAAACCGAAAGAAGTTCAATAAGTACACAAGTTCTACCTTTGAATCTAGTCTCCAGGCGATGTTTACGACAGTGGCCACGGAGGCTGTCAGATATTTTATAGGGCTAACCCGTACAGCCACTCCTGCAGTTATCAAGATACAGGGCCAGTTATTGAAGTTAACAAAGGTGGAGTAAGTGATTATTTACGATTGGATGGTCAATCCACCCCTTCCATTCACAGTGGAATTGGAAGATTTTCAACGGTTGCGTTAGTCCGACCTGGGTGCCGCCTCATTATAAGTCTAATGAAATCCAGCAGCATGGCTTTTTGACGGCCCTATCATTCAAGTGATTCCGACGACCTTGCAGTTTAATCAACGGGAAGAACTTCTGCCTCAGTTCAGTGATGCTTCACAATACCTAATCCAATCAGGTGTGGCAATTATTCCCATGGAGGGAATTATAAACAACTTCAGTCCACAGGCGCCCGTGGCTTCTACAGATGGTGTATGTGATAATGAGATGAGGGCGACTTCGCGTGTCGGAGGCGAGGGCGAGTGTAACTCAACGACCGTTGTTAAACCCTATAGATGATAAGTATTGATAAGGGTACACGGTGGTACTCGGGAAAAAGGACTTACTCACGCGCCCCCCCCCCCCCCCCCCCCCGCCCTCCATGCCCACCAGCGCGCCCTCTTCCCACCCTGACCCTGCTCCCACCCGGGCTCACCCCCACTCCACGCTTTCCACCCCTTCTTCATCCTCGCCTCCAGCCCCCCGCATCCCCTACACACCCCTCCCCCCCCTCCACCCTACTCCTCTCCCCCCCCCCCCCCCTTAACCATCCCTCAAACTTACCCCCCCCCCATTTCCCCCCACACCCACTTCAGCGCTCTCTGCCCCTATTCCCCCTCGAATTCGGCTCTTCCCCCCCCTCCCCCTCCCCCGTTCCCCTGCCAACACCTTCCACCCTCCTCCCACACCCCTCCCCCCCTCTCCCCCCCCTCCCCCCAACCGCGACGTTTACCCCCTCCCTAACTCCGATCTCTTCCATTCCCTAATCCTTTTTCTCCCGTCCCCCCCCTTTGCTCCCCCTCTGGGTCAGTCTCCTTCTATTACCCGTCCCCCATCTTTTCTCCGTTCAGCTTCATCTTTATCCGTGACCTTATTGTCGTCACGTCCGGTTTTTCTCGTCTTACGTTTTTGGCCTGGTCTCGACACCCTCGATGTCCGTAATAGAGGTGTGTGCTTTGCATGACGATGATATAGAGATAGTTAATGAGAGAGATGATTATTCCAGAGTCGGCTCTACCCTCCTGACGGACGCTGCTCTCGTCCCGTGGTGCTGACTCAGTCTATTCCAACTAGGACCGCCGCTGTTACCGAGGGTTTGTACCGACAAGTCATGAAGACTTATTTAAAGGAAAATATGACTATTATTGACACAGAGTTAGTTAGCTTTAAACGAGAGAGGGTCAGACCTATCCTCACCGACTCCGAAGAAATTAAACCAGGTGGTTGATTTGTGATGGTCTGTACAACGATAAAAGAATAGTTTCTCCTCCACGTACTTCCAAGTCCTTTGTGTTTCCGTTCGCCAGTTACGTTGCATCTAGACCGTCTTCGGGCCGTCGTTCCCCGGAAAGAATATATTCATCCGTTTCCTCCGACTATTCAACCGTCGGGTCACCGTTCTTCAGCTTCAGTGTTTGTTTCTCAGTCGGCTACCAATCTACACAATTGACAGACCGGTCGGCAGGCTTCCAGAGAAAGGGTTCTCATTCATCGATTCTCTTATCTGACACCAGAAAGGAAAGGATACTTCTTCTACTTCTGTGGAAGCGCGCTCACCTTCCAGAGATCGCAGGCCAGACGCAAGCCATCCAGTGAGAGTCACCGTAGAAGCGTTCTTCTGAGAGAAGTAAAGATTTTGAATATGTTGGACGTAAAAGGGAGTCTTTCTGAGGCCACATTTCCAGCGTCGTTCTCCAGATAGGGATGGCTCTGGTGTAAAATTACTTCCCTCTCCCGTCTTTAGAAAGTCTCTCATTCAAGTGTAAGAGAAAGCATCATGACTCTTTTAGCCCAGGATATATCCGAAGATTAGAGGCGTCTCCTTCAGGTACTTCTCCACGTCATCTGTCCAAGTCAAATGACGGAAAGATTCTTCAGGTTCAAGGCATAGTGTAAAGACGTAATCTCATATGTCATTAAATTCACCAAGGACTGTTTATCGTGAGAATAAGTCAGTGGTTCTCCTCGGCGAAACTGATTCTAGACCGAACTCGTTCCTTGGTGAAAGTGAAATTAGGTGCCGCTTATATTGGATCTTCCAAGAAATACGGGTCGAAGTTGATTGGATTGTCTCTGATAACAACTCGTATAATGTCCAAACCCATTTCGGCTGATTGCATCCAGCGTTGCACATCTAGTCAAGGGCGGTACTCAAGGTAAGAGCGCACTAGTGATTAATTTGAGCAAAAGATTCTGTATCTGTTTGAGGATACGAGGTTAAGATGAAATTTCCCAATAGTTTGGAGCCTCATTATTCCGATGTTGACTCCTTATGACGGAAGACTCTTTCTTTGAAGACCTACGCTACCTATCTCCAGATGTTGCTGCCACCTTTTTTGGGCAGCTGTTTTGGTTCATGTGGATTGAAATGTTATTCTGCTACTCCTCAAGACTCTACAACTTCGGACCTTGGTTTAGCGCCAAAGCATTATAGAAAAAGGTTGTGAAGCCTATCATTCCTGTTAGAGACAGACTTAAGACAGACTATTGGTAAGGTTCAGAAGTCTATTCGACTTGATTATCAGAGGGAAGACTCCCCGTCTCCATGATGGATTAATGGTCTCTTCCTTCATAGTGAGGAAGTGAGGAAGACTCTTCTCTGTACCCTTGGTTCCTAGACCTTGCTGGGATAAAATGAAATCGATGAGAAGATTTATGCAAGCGACAACAAAACCAAAGATGCGCATGGCGCCATCCAGTTGGTGTTGAAGGCTGGTTTCGTATAGAAACATAAGGAACCTGTCCATAGATTGATTCACTGGAATGGGGCAAAGATCGCCGTATTCTCGCAGTTGGAACAGATCACTCTCGGGATGGCAAGAGAACTTCAAATGTAGCATTGTTGTCTCTTAGCCACCCTATGAACGGGTTAGTTGGAGCCTAATGTAGCGCTGTCTAATGAAGCTATTGAGAGATGCCTTATGCTATGAGAGATCTTCATTTCACGTTTCGGCAGAGTTTTCACGGAACGAAGATTACTTAACAGTAGTGGATCTAAGAAGAAAGAGAAAGAATGCTGTGATGCTTTTGAAGTTTACCGCCAAGAAGTTCTCCTAAGTTTGCTCCCAGAGGAAGGAAAGGTTCGTCTTTGGAGGACAGTGGTCTAGCTTAGCTTAATCAGGAAGAAGAAGTGTTTGGGGTAAATGTGCTGCAAGATCTACAGCTGCCAGAGGTATAATGAGTACAAGTCCAAGAGGCTCCTCCAAAATCTGACCTTATAGATTACAGACCTATGACTTATGGCTAGCCGCAGAAGGGCCTCCGCTCAGTTATGGTCCTGCCAAAGAGGCATAGAGGTGCCTTTCGGAAGTCGGAATAGGGCTCCTTTAAGATAGCAAGTCCAACTCTAGTGGCTCGAGACAGTTCAGAAGCTATTCTTGCCTACTCCAGAGCTAGAGGACGCCAGACGTTGGCGCTAGTAGGGGAGATAAGCCACAATTGCTCTACCTAACTTGACGCCAGTGGGGGGGGCGTCTGAAGGTTTTCCTCCCGGCGTGGCGATCGATACACCCCCCCCACCCCCCCATCGGATCAATGGATTCTAAAGACTATTCAAAGGTTACCACTTTGGAGTTTACGATCTTCCGCCGATGAAAATCCGATTCTGCAATACTCCTATGCCAAAAGAGACTTTAAGGCTATGATATTAAAAAAGGACCAGTGAAAGAAGTGCTAAAGAAAAAAGGCCCAATTTCCAACCTAAAGAAGATTCTGGAAGGCTTCTATTCGATTTCTTCCTGGCTCCGAAGAAGAAAACAGGAGACCTCAGATCTATCATAAATCTACGCCTCTGAACAGATTTATTAGACCAAGAAGTCAGAATGGAAACCTTTCAGCGTCATCAAAGAGTTGAAGAAGGGCTTGGTTCGGCGGCGACATGGATTTAAAAGACTGCCCTCCCTCATGTTTCAGTTTTTCCTCTGCTCATCAAAAAGGCTCGCTGCAGATTCGACACCCAGTCTTATCAATTCCAGTTCTGCCCATTCGGACTTTAAATGCTCCCCTACCTTTTTAAAGACTAGAAAAGACAGTGGCAGAACATCTGAGGAGGGGCGTCCATTCCAAATTTCGTCTTTCTCGAACGCGATTGGGTTGATTGTAGCCCCAAGCAAATCAAGTCTGTTAAAGCAGTAACTGTGGTTATGAAGTACGTTTGAAAGAGCTGGGCTGGATGATAAACCTAAAGAATCAAGTTTAATTCAAGCCAGAAACCGGAGTTCCTATGAGCGATTTTGGACTTGAAAACAGCCAAAGCCCTTTTCCCAATAAGAAGAGAGAATTTAAAGATTTTGAGGGATATATCCGGCTCATTCTGAAGAGGAGGGGGAATATCTCGAGCCGCATCATGGCTCGCTCTTTGTCTTTAGTGATGAGTGGCAAGTTTGGTAGACCTTTCTACCCATTCTGCTGATTGTAGAGGGATGAGATCTTCTCCAGATTACCACCTCCGGACTGTTACTACGAGGATTTACCGTCACGATCTAAACCGTCAAGTTTACCGGTTGTAAAGCAACGATTGCAAAGAACCTAGATGGTAAGCAACACGACGATCTTATGGTGGGAAAGACGTTACAGGAGGCCTCCTCATCAAGTTATATAACAAACAGAGACTTCGAAAACAGGATGGGTGAGGAATACATGAGACCCACAAGAATAAAGGGAGAAGTATGGTCCAGATAAGGAAGGCTCCATATAAATGTCCTAGAGTTGCTAGCGTCTACACACGCTCTTCAAAGCGGGGTTCAAACAAAGGATTCTTGGGAAGTCAGTGACGTCAGTGAAAAATCAGATCAGACAATTCACTGTTGTTGCCTACATAAAGTGTATCCTCATGTGCACTACAACCATCCACCTCCTCTCTTGGTGCCAGTATCATTTAATTACCCTCCAAGGCGGAACATCTCCCAGATGTAATAAACTGTATCGAAGACCAGTCTTTCCAGAGGGAAATCAGCCAAGATTGATAGCTTACTCGGAATCAACCGGGATGGTAGTGGCATCCAACAGCGCAGATGCCAGGATGGATTTTCAAACATACCGGGCCATGGTAGATTCTGTTTGCGAACAGCAAAAATCACCAACTCCCAACATACTGCACGTGGCTGACAACGGGACGCTAAAGCCTGGGTTTGAAAGACGCTTTACAATTAGTTGGGAGAACCTGATTTGCATTCGCCTTTCACAACCGATAACAACTCTGGCAAAAGTACTGACGACGTTTGAGAGCAATTCCCAAGGTCATGCAAGATGCTGCTTGTAGCCAATTTTGGCCAAGTCAATGGTTGGTTTTTGTAGGCTGGTCAGCATGCGGGAAGACCATCCAAGAATGATTCCTTTAAGGCAAAATCTATTGGTGGACGAAGAAACAAAGAGGGTCGCTCCCAAAGGACTACAAGTCTCTACACTGACTGTGTGGCTCTCTCAAGCTCGCCCTTCAAACGCAAGGGATTTTCAGAAGAAGCTGCCTCCCTGGCGGGGGGAGCAAGAAGGAAGTCTACTCCATATCGACAATAGCCGATTCTTCGCGATTCAATGTCTGCTGCAAGAAACATAAGGTATCCGCATACTGCACTGAGGGAAAAACGTTGGCTACTTTCCTGACGTCTCTTTTTCAAGAAATCTCCAGCCTCGACTATTAGGAACTACCGTCTGCCATTTCTACTATCCACGATAGCCCGGACATGATTAAGGAAGATAAGGGTCTCTCGGATATCATTAAAGGAATGTTTAAATAAACGTCCAACTATTCGGAAACTCACTCCTTCTTGGGGTCTTCCATTAGTCCTCAAGACGTAGCTGGCGAGCCGTTTGAACCTTTGGAAAGCCCTTCCTTGACTTGACAAGAAAGACAGATCATCCTTATGGCGCTTCTACCAGAAGGGTTCTTCTGTTCCGAATTTCATGCGTTATCTACCGACAAAGTATATGAGATTCTCACAATGTTACTCTACTTCCTCGTGCTGGGTTCATGGCCAAAACGTTCTAGACCTCGAGTGATGCCACCTCACCACTAGTAAATTCCAGAATATACCAGTGTTACTGGTGATCCTGACGATAAACGTTGGTGTCCAGTCAGAAGCTCTCGACATTATTACCACGCAGCCCTTTTGCGGAAGGAAAATCTCATGGCTTCTTCAATTATGAACCACCTTTTATAACTACAATAAAACTTACAAACCTGCAAACCCCCCCCCCCACCCCCAAAAGAAACATCTATACGCTGGGTCATTCCTTCATCTTCTGATTACTTTTTTAAAGTGAAGGGCCTCGCACTGGACAGTAAACATCGCCCCTTCCTTAAACCCTCATGCTATGAGATAAGAAAGTCAGGCAAACTATATGGGCTTTTCAATTAGGAGTGAACATTTCGATATTATGGAAGCAGCCGCCAGGATGGGAGGACGCCTACTACATTTCATAAATATTATATGAAGGACGTCATCTAACTAGTAACCAATACCGTGGCCAATTAAAAACCATCCTTCAGCAAAGCAGTCAGGAGTTAGAGAGGGAGGAGGGATGCCATGCATCGTTATAATATGCTATAACGGTGGGATTGCCGGATAAACTTTGTACTGATATTGAGGGTTTTTGATAGAGCTATCAGGTAGTTATGTAGTAGGCTAGACTAGGGCAAAATGATTGCAGCTTTTTGACAGCAGGGAGCCAGGCCATAAACAAAACAAAAAGTAAAAGAAAACAAAAAGGGGGAAAATGGCGAGAAAAGAGAAACAACAAAACAAAACAAAAACGGCAACAAAAAATGCGTGGTTCCGCACACATGTACTTTTCCCAAACCCAAAATCAAATATTTAAAAAAAAAAAAAATAAACAAAAAAGAACACATGGCGTAGAAGAAACCCCGCTACTACTGACACTACCGGCTCCACTTCCTACACCTAGGACCAGGTGGCAGTCTGCCTAGTTGGATCATTTAGTTAAGTATAGAGTCATAAATAGAATATAATCAGTCCAAAAATTGTGAGATTGTTCTAATTTAGACATTGTATACTTACGAATGATCCAACTATTAGTAACCCTCATCCAGGCCCTGCCCCGAAAGTGGAGACTTGGGGAAGGTACAAATATGAGCAAAGGATTCTGGTCGCCAGTCAGGACGTCATATGGCTGGGCGTACCGATGCTAGCGGGGAACTGCAACTAGGCGTGGGCGACCCGAAATTTTAATGGGGCAGTAGGGGTGTCTGAGGGCTTTGTTGAGAACAACAAAAGGCACTAGTTGGACATTCGTAAGATACATGTATCAACTAGAAACCCAATCTCACAATTTTGTGTGAGTATATTTTTGCTACCCTGAACAAGTTAAGAAGTGCATTGTTTGTAATTAATATATCCTGTAATTTCTTGCTTTGCTTTACAATATTTTTGATATTTGTTGAATTTGAGTGTTTACACATAATCCACAATTTCAGGTGTAGACATTTAAAACATACCCTTTTTCCACATTTGTGTTGTGACACCCTATCATGACGCGCGTACATCGCCCTGTTGGAAAAAAAGGGAACATTTTTACATGTGTTCTTGTTCATGCATCATATTCCACCCTTGATTAATAAGTGACCCCCCTTCCCCACGGAGGGTAAAGCAAAACATGTTAGCCATATCAGGATACGGATATCCGAATAATTGCTGATTCAAAATAGCGTCTCGTAAAGAAAAAAACTGCCTTCACTTCAGCCACAATACAACATCAGTACGTATAATATTTAGCCATTTCATGTAAGTTGAAGTAATGTTTTCTGTTCAAATGTGAATATAACTTGGTGACAAAACACATTGGATGGGCTTTTTCCAGGGTTACTGGATCCTGATGAAACATTGAGTACGGAATTGCCAGCCCATTCACTATCGATATGTTTTGCCATATTCCTGTTACATCACGATGGATGGCAGAATTCATATCCACCTTCTGCCTTAAATTCTTCACCTCCCAGGGTATAACCAATGGATAAATCCATCACATTCAGTCTCAAAATGAATGGGTTTTTTTGAGGTGCTTTATTGTAAATGATCTATAATATCTATTTCATGAGGCATCTTATAAAGGAAAAGGCGATCTGGAAACTCTTTTGTGGCATAATTGGAGAATGGTTCATGCAGAGGGGGTTAAGGAAGACTTCTGAAAAGGGTAACTTTTGGAATTCTTAAAGGGGGATGGCCCATTTTAAGGATGTGAAGTTTTCATCGCTCCGATTAGATTGGCATCACTCCAAAACCCAATCTGCCAAAGTTTCGCGCGCCTATATTTCAATCCGTTGTGATTGGTGAGACGATTAAAAATCGTTAATTCTGTAAGCCCAATTAGGTATGTGTAAAGAGTATTGGTCAGCCAAAATGGGACCCCATTTTCACTCAAGAAACTTCTAAGCCAAACATCCTTTGGCTCTAGATTTCACAGGGTTAAATGAGAAAAATAGTAGCCTTTCTTCTGATACCAAAATGTCGACAACTTCCGGTAAAAACATCTGGAGCTTCTGGGGGACGAGGGGTCTTAGGTCAGTGTCGTATTAGTGTGGGACACCCTAGTGTTACATCATGGAAAATCAAGTTAAAATTCCTCAATTTCTATATTTGTTATTATAGCATTAAAATGATGAACAACACTATTGTAACAACCATCCATTTTCTTCAAGCCAAGGTTTAAGGCCTCTATATTTGCAATGTTCATGTTGATATAACCGAACCGGTGTGCGAGAAAAAATATAGGGTGCACAACCAAAAAAAACCCATTTTTTTACATAATCTGTTACTGGATGAAAAATCTTGAAGACAATTAGTACCTGCAAGATATTAGATATTTTGCAGGCAAAACTATAGGCTTTCAAAACCGTATAAATTTTGTATATTCACTCATTGACAAGTGACATACAGGGTGACCAAAAATGAACACTTTTTGGTGACAATAACATGCGTTTATTAAGAAGTTCAAAATGATCCCTATAAAACGTAAGAAAGCATTGGTACTTGCTGGAAATCTTCAGAAGAATTATCACTATCTGGACAGGTAACAAAGTAGTTTTTTTTTGTACGGGTGGTAATGAAATTTGTGTAATATCAACTTGTAATTATGCCCATATTTATATTTTAGGCTTGTACCTTATAACTTGTTGTGTGCTGAGGGTCCTTTAATTGTAAGAAATTTTGAATCAGTTTAATTGTAAGTTTAACATACATATTACAGATGACTCATACACTTTTCAATTGAAAAACATACAGGATGGTGTTCAAAATTAATGTGGAATTAAAAATTCATGATGTCGTCATGATCGAGAGTGATAGTAGAGATTTGGCCTTTGAAATCTGAACAATCAATTCCACAACATCAATAATTAAATACACTTGCTATTGGAACCGTACTAAATTTGATCTGTTTCATTTCATCTCTTTCTTAACAGCAATCCTGTCTACTTTTTATACATTTTTATATGGAATTACTGCCATCGTCTCACCTGTAATGCGAATAGGCCTATCAACTGACAAATGAGTTTAATTAGTACACTAATTAAGGTAATTAAACTAATTATATGGCAATTAAAAGAGTGGAAAAGGAATATTTAGTTTGGTCATTTAATTTAAACTTGTATGTTGAAATGACTTAGCATTTAGTTTTGTTTGGGTAATGCTTTGTGAGAGTTTAAAACGAATCACTTCTTGTAGGCTGTTGTTAACTGTTTAATTAAATCAAAGTTAATTAATCATTAATAAGGGTTGAATTTGATTTAAATTACTTTTTTTAATATTTGAAAGCAATGTTGTTTGGCTCAAATCGTAACATAAGTAAATCTCCATATCTCTAGTTGTTTGCAATTTTACAAACCATTTTGAAAAATTGTAAGCATGGTCAAAAACCGCAAATTCCCAAGACTTAACACAGTAGCTGCACCGCGGCTCCTGCACCGCGGCTCCTCCACAGCTGACTTTGTTATATCGGTTTGCTTAATAAAACGCTAAAATAAAATGATGTAAAAAAATACTGCATCTTGAAAGAAGAAATAGGCTTTAAAATAAGTCAATTCATGACAGTTGGACAATTATTTATCTTGTAGGACTTTGCTAAAACCGCAAAACTTAGTGCCGATGAACATCCTCCCAAATCATGTGTCCCACGATACGACGCATGACCATTCGCATCGTCCATGGACCTTTAGTGCATTTCTTGGCAGGCAGAGCCCTAGGTCCCAGTGACATTACAAAATCATCTCTTAAACCCCACCCTTTGTTCAATATAATCATAATCATATCATCATTTTGAATAAGTTATGACTTTCAAAATCCTAGGGGTAGTAGATTAACGCCGCGGCAAACCGTGTAATTTCCAATAACAGTCACTTTAGATTAAATGTTTGACCAATGTAGTCTTTAGTCGAGGTCCGTCCGATACCGATGCAAGAACACCCCCCCCCCCCACCGGAGCACCCTCCTACTTTAAGTCTTTGAAAAGACTAGCACATCGTGGCACGCTGGATGTTTATGCCGATTTGAATTCACGTTGCTGTTATGATGGCATGACCTCGCCCCGCATGGTCCCATGCAAAATTGAGTGGAATGGTTGTGTTAGTAGTTTGGTGGCCAGTTTCTTCAGGATAGAATTGAAGGGTAGGGAGGGAGAGTATGGGTTTGATAGCTCATCAAAACTAAACACTTACAGACTTCAAAAATACCAGAATTGTTTCAAATTTTGGTTTTCTGTGGTTGTAGTGTTTCTTCTGTCTCTACTGGCCTTCATTGCTTTTTTTTTGTTTTTGGTCTTGTTTTGTGTAAGGATTCAACATGTTTTATGATCCTCAGAGCGGATCAGGACTTTCTAAATAGAGGGGGCCTCCAAATTTTTCAGGCGCCCAAAAGCTAGATCTACACGACCGCCGACGCCCTGTGTACCGTCATTCTTAGATATGTTACAGGGCGCCCTGTGTGTTAAAAGTCATTTTAAATATCTAACGGCTCCTGGCGCCAATATACTGCACCCCCGGCGCCCTTCAAAAAATTTGAGGGGGTGCGTGCCGGGGGCGCCCCCTTCTAAATCCACCCCCCACTAAAATCCACCCTAATCCTAATCCTAAGCCCTCACTACCTAAACTGCTAGCTAATACCCTACCTAACCCAAACTTAAATCTTAACCTACATTTGTGATCATGCTTACAAAGTGAAACCCAACATTGCATGAGTAATCCCGGGGGCCACTTGTATTCACAGGTGGATATGATGCGTGACAGAAAACGCTAAAAAGGGTCGCTTTTTTTTCCAAACAGACGATGATTAGGGTGTCAAAAAGCAAAATATGGAAAAAGGGTATGTTTATTTTTCATAACCTCTGAAATGTTGATGTACACAGGCATCAAAATCATCCAAAAATAAGAATTTGGAAGTAGCCAAGATGACAATCACAGAAAAATAAGGGTATCTTATCAACACAATGCATTGCTTACTTGTCGGGGTAGCAAGACAATGCTTGTTTAGGGTTATGTTTTTTAGTCTGGTGGAAATACTTGTTTAGAGTTGCTTTCGAAGTCCCATGTTCAACCGCATCATATCCACCTTTGAATACAACTGGGCCCCCCCCCCCCCCCCCCCCCCCCGAATGATATGGAAAGTCTTTCTAAAAGATCCCTCACTGTATGGTACAGAATTCCCAAGTATCAGCACCAAGTCATACTGGCTTGTAGGAGGCAAGATCACCCATTTTGTTCAATCATTTATCCTTCGACCTATAAGTTTCACAGAATTCCTCCTTTTTATCATCTAATTCCAAACTTGTTATGTTTGGTAGGCACTACCAGCCTCAGCCTACTTTTAAATTTTTGTATTAGTAGCAATTGATTTCCCATTGTAATTTTCCTTTCTACAGTATAGAAAAAAAAGTGTTTGCTCGGAGTAATAGTCTAATGCTAACCTAACGTTCATTCGCCTAAACAGGTAATTTTCATCTGCTTTCAAACTAACAATTTAAAATGAATGCATCACATACAACCAAAGTGTGATGGACAGCTGCCACCTACTACAGTCATGTGCATTTCGGGGTTGACAAACAGAAGGACGTAACTTAGCAACTGACAAACTATTAAAGAATTTCTTTAATTTCTGCTGTATGCTGCTGCTTCTTGAGAAAGTGATGTTTAATATTTTCTATTACGCAAATCTATTCATTGCTCAAAATGTAAACATCTCATAAAGCTCATATATGGTACTGTAAGCAAACATTATATAAACTTTAGTAAACAAAGAACAATTTTTTAATTATGAACAGCAGAATTAATGAAATTCTTTAATATTTTCTTTCAGTGCTGAGTTACGTCCTTCTGATTGTCAACCCTCGAATTGTGCTTTCAAAATTAGTGTGCAGTGCATTCTGATGCAACAACTGTTGGTTTTTCACCAATTAAAAACATTGGTACTTAGAAAATTTTACACAATGTTTTTCTCAACAGGGTGCAAACCTGAAATACAAATGATGTATGCAGGGAGTAGGACGCAGTTAGTAAACGAAGGAGCCTTTACCAAGGTAAGTGACTTTTTGGCCCACAAGATGATTAACTTCTAATTTTGTAGGGTGATAGATCATAGGTCTTGTACTGTGTTCTTTTTTTGCCAGGGCTAGGTTTTATAAATAAGAGGAAGATTCTCAACTGTGTATGGAAGTGTTACCTCTATCTCGAGTTCAGATTTTTTTGTACATTAATTGGATATGCCATGCCATTGTACATTTGTAAATTCATATTTTCAAAACTATTCAGTTACAAAATAACGGGGGAAAATGGGTCGGTTATTATGTGAAGCAACCCGTGGAAAACTTGTATTGGAAGAATTGCATTGTGGGAAGAACACTACTTGGTCTTGGCCAAGCAATCAAAACAAAAATGCAAGCATAGGAACCAAAACTAAAATTAAGTATTATCCAATGTAGCTGCCTTGGCAAAAAGAAATCGACATATATGTAACGCAACCTGCAGGAAAACAGCGAAATGAAGCAAAGCGTCTGAAAAAATACAGGGTTCAGAATAAAGATGCCAATGTAAGTATTTCAGGGCCTGTTATAGGCTTCCTGTTTTTTTACAAGTTTACAATGATCCATTCCTCATTAGTTAGCAATTAATTCTTGTCACTTTGAATGTGTGTGTGCAAAGTTATCAAAGTTCTTTGATTATATTATATTGATTTTTTATTGTCAAGTCAACTGTCAAATTTTCTAATGATACTGTAAATTGAATTATAACATTTTTCTGGCCAAAAAAAGCCAAAAATCTTACTATTCTAACCAAGAAATTTCTGGAGGTTTAATGTTTTACAAAGAACCATTTTTGTAGAGCAAAAAATGTCTGGTCGCAAGAAAATGGTTTCTTTTTGGTCACTTGAAAGGGGGTTTTTGCCCCCTTGTTCAACATAAGCCCTTTAATACGCTAGATTTTTAAAATGTCCATGAAATGCAAATAGAATTGAATGTGGTTGTTTTTGTGTCCAGTCTACAAGGAGGGACTAGGAGCATTCAATTTGGGTGGTGATGACATCATTAGTGAAACTATTGATTTTTTTCAGAGAGTAATACAAAATTCCAAGTGACTGGTGTGAATCTAAATTCATGACACTGACTTCCACTGATGTCACTGGTATGTATTCTTTTTTTTCAGGGCCCTGTTTATTGAATGGAATATCCTGTAAAGATTTTGTGTAGGTTTATCATCTCATTATTCCTGGTAATTTAAGGTTCTACACGTGTCGATGTTGTGGGTGTTTGGTTATTTGGTATCAGAAAGGTGAAGGTAACAGTTTTTGGGGTTAAGTGTCAGATGTTGGGTGTTAGGTGTCGGTGTGGAATGTCCAGATTTGAGGTTAGTGTCGGGTGTGGAATGTCAATGGTTGGGTGTTAGGTGTCGGGTGTGGATGTCAGATGGTAGTGTTAGGTGTCGGGTGTGGATGTCAATGTTGGTGTTTAGGTGTGGATGCAGATGTTGGGTGTCGGTGTCGGGTGTGATGTCGATGTTGGATGTTAGGTGTCGGGTGTGGATGTCAGATGTTGGATGTTAGGTGTCGGGTGTGGTTTCAGATTTGGAATGTTAGGTGTCGAGTGTGGAGTCAGATGTTGGGTGTTAGGTGTCGTGTGGATGTCATATGTTTTATGTTATGTGTCTGTTGGATGTCAGATTTTGGATGTTAGGTGTCGGGTGTGGATGTCGATATTTGGGTGTTTGGTTGATTTCAGAGGTTGGGTGGTTAGGTGTCCGGGTGGGGATGTCAGATGTTGTATGTTAGGTGTCGGGTGTGAATGTCAGATGTTGGGTGTTAGGTGTCGGGTGTGGATGTCAATTTTGGATGTTAGGTGTCGGGTGTGGATGTCAGCTGTTGGGTGTTAGGTGTGGGATGTCAATGTTGGGTGGTATGTGCGGGTGTGAGTCCAGATGTTGATGTTATGTGTCCGGGTGTGTGGATGTCCGATGTTGATGTTAGGTGTCTGGTGTGGATGTCGATGTTGGATGTTAGGTTCCGAGTGTGGATTTCCGATGTTGGGTGTTAGGGGCCGGGGTGTGTAATTCAGATGTTTGATGTTAGGTGTCAGGTTTGGAATGTCAAGATGTGGTGTTAAGGGTCGGTGTGGATGTCAGATTTTTTGGGTGTTAGGTTGGAGGTCAATGTGGGTGTAGGTGTCGGGTGTGGGGATGTCGATGGTTGGATGTTGTGTGTGTGTGGATGTTTGGATGTTTAGGTGTCGGGTGTGGATGTTGGCTGTTAGGTGTCGGGTGTGGATGTCAGATGTTTCGATGTTAGGTGTCGGGTGTGATGTCAGATGTTGGGTGTTAGGTGTCGGGTGTGGATTCAATTTTTGATGTTAGGTGTCGTGTGGAATGTCATATGTTAGGGGTTTGGGTGGGGATGTCAAATTTCCGGGTGTCAGGTGGGATGTCAGTTGGATGTTAGGTGTCGGGTGTGGATGTCAGATGTTGGATTTACTGTGTCAGGTGTGATGTCAGATGTTGATTTAGGTGTCGGGTGTGGAATTGTCAGATGTTTGTGTAGTGTTGGGTGTGGATGTCAGTTGTTGGATGTTAGGTGTCAGGTGTGGATGTCAGATGTTGATGTTAGTGGTCAGTTGTGGATTCAATGTTTGGATGTTTAGGTGTCGGGTGTTGATTTCAGATGTTGGGTGTTAGTGTCGGGTGTGGAATGTCCCGATGTTTGGTGTCAGGCATTTGGTGGCAGGTGTTGGATGTCAAATTTGGATGTTAGGTTCGGGTGTGGGATGTCCAGATGTTGGGTGTTAGAGTGTGTCCGGGTGTGGATTTTCCGATGTTGGACTGTTAGCCTATGTTAGGTGTCGGGTGGTGTATGTCAGATGTTGATGTTAGGTGTCGTGGTGTGGATGTGATGTTTTGGTATTAGGTGTCGGGTGTGGATGTCCGATGTTGGGATGTTAGCCCTATTTAGTGTCGGGTGTGGATGTCAAGATGTGGGTTATCAGGTGGCAGTTGCATATGATGGGTGTCAGGTTGCTGGTGTCTATTGGGTGTTAAGGCATCAAGTGTTGGTGTCAGAGTTGGATGTCAGCCCATAGCATCAAGTGTTGGTGCACGTGTTGGTGTGTAGGCTGGTCACTTGAGTGTGCCAAGTATCTGAGCTAGTTGTCTGGTACAGGACTTTAGGTGTCTTGTGGTCAGGGTGTCTTGTCTCGTTCCATTTACCTGGTTTTGCCATCAAAATAAAATGTTGTACAAATAACACAGGGGTACAAAATTCTGAGAATAAATGTATGATAAATGTTATTTTTTTTCTCTTAATATTGATCTCACTATGAGTTTTTAAAAATTTGGTGCTCATTGAATTTTAAAAAATCATAGCTTCAACCAATTATCTTGGCGTATTGCCTCAAATCCAAAAATTTCACTATCATCTCAGCCCAAGGTCATCATTGGCCCAAGATTCATCTGGGGTGTACAGAGCGTGACCTTATACCCCTATGTGACCTTGACCCCTGTTAGGTGTAGGTCTCTGCCAGTGAGCTCTTGCAATTTTTTACTCGTAATATTTTGGTAATGTAATCAAATCAGCTGGTTCTCTCTTTGTAATTGGGTTGTGGTGTTTTTTGTGAAGCCACACATTTTTTGCATTCCACTGCCACACACTGCATGATTTTTGCAACAAGTCCTCATATAAAATAAATATTTCTCAAGCAATAGTCTTGATATTTGTATGAAATGCCCCCAGCCCATAACCAGATTTTTTTGTGTGGCAAAATTTTTTTCAAAGAGGACTTTTCCCCATATTTTGCAAGGGGCATGGGGCTAATTTGGCAAAAGTGTATTTTTTTTACCAATTTGAACCTTTTTTATTTTTTTTATTTTTGGCCCTTTTTCATCTCTTTAGGTGTTTTTGGGGAACTTTTTTTTGGGGGGGGGCATCTTCCCGCCACTGCCCCTCCCCTGGTTACGGGCCTGAATGCCCCCTAGGCTTTGTCTTATGTCATGAAGGGTAACTAACCAGTTTTCACCAACCTATCAAAGCACCCTATGTAATAACTTAAACACATTAACACATTTGGAGTCGAAACTAATGTAAATATAGAAGAAAAAATGGCTTTTTCTACATTTACACTACTAATATAATTTCTCTGATTGCAGGTTTTTGACGTGAGAACTCCAGATGAAATCAGACGAAGATTGGTTGTAAATCCAAGTTGGCCTTCTTCCATTAACTTTTGTAATATTTGCCATAGTTTTGTAATTCGAGAATTTATAATAACAAACTGTGGAGGTAATGCCAGTAAATGAGTACACTATTGATAAATGTCACAGATCCAGTTCATACCATATGGGTAGCGCATTGAAAGCAAGGCCATACTTTTATGCACAGATGTGAGGCAGGTCGTTATTCAGGGTCACTTAGGGCATAACCACAAAAAGTACAACCTAATTTGGTACTGCTTTCCCCATGTTTTTTTTTTTTTCTTTTTATTTCAGTGGTGTTTTAATAAGTGTTATCACAAGCTTCTAAATTTAAAAATAAAAATAGACATCCCATTTTGTGAGTGCTGAAGATCATTGTCAAAGATAATTTAGTTCAGTTGGTGAATGTGGGTGTTTTTTCTGAACACATAATTTTTCGTTTCAGAATAACAAACAAATAAGTCAATTCCAATTCAGAACCTACAAGGGGGGAATAGTAATGTGTCGCTAATGTACCACGTTTTAAGTTCAATGGCAAAAAATAAGGAAAAACTGCAAGGCAGTGAGGTTTGTTACATTTGCTAGAATCTATTTATTTAATGCACTTTTAACATCACAGTGTGCACAGAACCACGTATGATCACAATCAAAACTCGTTTCACTTCATTGTATAAAAAGAAGGTTACATTGTAATGCCTTGTAGTCAATCGTATCCAGTTGTTCCCTCGCGGCAGTCCATCACGTAATATGGTTCATAAGGACTCCAAAACTTCGCTTGGGGAAAATCAAAAACCAAGATTGATCGCAAGCCAGAAGATAAGAGCCAAATTTCTGGAACAAGCGCGTATCTAAGAGACCAAAAGAGCCAGCTTTAATCTCCCAAACATATATTTTCATAAATTTTTCAAGCCATATAGAGTCCTGCCCTGTTTGTTGATTCCACCCGTCAGATCAGTATGGCCCATCAGAGTTTTATTTTTGTCTATGAGTTCGCTTACTGGTAATTCTTGCACTCTCATGGGTAGTTTGCTTCCGATCTCATTTTGGCTGTTGCCCAGCCACCGAGATGTGTGTGTCTGGTGAAAGGGATTTTGGCACTCCGCCTTGCCATGCACGTATAAGGTACCACAAATTCACCAAAGTTGCAATTCTTAAGGGGGCGTTTTTAACAAGGTTACACCTAATTTTGGAATGAGTCCTATCTGGGCAATTTAACATGTTTTCTGGGAAGAGCGTTACAAAACTCTCAGACTGCTCAAGATTTATGAATCTCCTTTTATCGTCTTTTTGGTAATCAAATCTTAGCTAAAGTTAAATATTTTTAAAAAAAAACTGAACTATATAGTCAATTGAGCCAAGTGTGGCACTAATCTTCTTACACACTCTCTGTGACTTTATATTTCTGTGGCATAAAAATTTCAACTTTTTGGTCATCCACGCTGAAAATAACTACTACAAAATTGACTTAACTCAGAATTTTTAGTTACATCATAGATAAGATTCTTATAGGATTAGGATCCAGTACTAACTTCTTCTTGTATCTTTTTTTTATATACATCTTTATTTTTAAAATGAATTGAAAAAAATACAGTGTTCACCGAACACATGTATCGTCTGTGAATGGGGACAACGGTCACATGAGGTCACCAACATGTGGGACAACCAAAGGACCATTACATCCAAGTGCCATAAAATGTGCAGACATAGGTGGAAACACAGTGGGCAATTATGTGTAGGGCTAACATGTTTACCACAAACAGATGCACACACACACACAGACTTTTTATGCCTTGTGGGGACCTTACACACTTTTTTGCTTATTTTTGCTTGTTATTTTGGACCAGTTTCTTAGACAACTGTCTTAAACTGCCTTAGGATGACGGGCTGTCTTTAATGACTTTTATATATTAATTAGCTTTTGGGGACGCAGATTTTTTTTTAAACATCCCCACAAAGAAAAACATCCCCATAAGGCTGAAAACGTCCCCGTAAGACATTGTGTATCTGTACACGCACATGCACATGCACACACCCCCACACACACAAACACACACACTACCAAAGCAATCTCTCCCTTCCCCCTGCTTCACAGACGACACAAAATACAGTGCCATATTTTCTCAAATTAGAACTGAACTAGATAACTGGAGATAATAGGATTGTAGATTTATTTTATTGCCAAATTATTACCAAAACAATTATTATAAGATAATGTGATGTCATGTTTTGGTGCTGTTTCAGAGGGTGTATTGAGTCAATCCAACAATGCACCAGTTTTAGGAAATTTCACATCAATAGGGTCATGTGATCTCACAAAAATCCTATTAACAAAACCCCTGACATTTACGCTCATTTTAGCCCACAAAGCCTTAGTACTTAGGCAATTGTTAGCATGATCATGAAGTGTTTTGTGGTTCTTAAACTTTTGGAACACTTTTAATCTCCAAGTATTGACATGTGTTTAGTAGAGTACAGTATAGGAACATTGCAATGCATTATGGGATTGGTTAAAATGCCCTCTAATGCTGTTTCAAATAAATGTGAAATTTGAAAAATATAATTTTAAAACAGGGATAGGGATGTAATTAAAGCAATATTAGCATATTTTTTGAAGAGCGCCCCAATTTTCAAAATTTGATATTTTTGCACAGTTATGTTGTTAATTGTCTGGAAACTACACCTGCGAACGAGAATGCTAAAAAATATGTATTTATCATAAAATAAACGATTTTGTAATTAGAATTGGGATCCCAGATGGTACGTAATGGTAGAGCTGGAAATGCCTAGTTTAGGACACAACTTTATGGACACAACTTTATGGGGAAAGTATTTGTATAATTCTAAGAAACCAATAGGTGTCTCATTTACTGGCCGTACCTCACAAATTTTGTAAAATATTTTCTTTGTCTTTTTCAAATAACAATTTTATAATAAAAGTGCTATTGTGTTCAACTTCCAAAAGAGGCTTAGGTAGATGGTTTAACTTTCTGACCTGGGTAAAAGAGATGTCATATTTTACCATACCATTTATTTATCATGTTTAAAAGACATTTGTGCATATCAGAATAGAACCGTTATGGTAATTTAGCACATGGTAAAAAAAAGACACACTTTCCATGAAGCAATAACTTAAAAATCAGTGACTTTATATACTCATTTCTGTTGATCAGCTTATAGTTTGCTGTTTAAAGTGACAGGAGGAGATTTTTTTAGGATACGAATTTCTCTCAAATTGCACAGGATCGATTGTAGACCACCAACCAAGAATGTTCAGAAGGTTTATTGGACAAACAAGTACAAAGAAAACAGCAAACCTTGTTTTGAACTTGCCTATCATAATTGTCCCCATAGAACACTGTACTTTGACTTTCTGTCGTGCACGACAGAAAGTACTAAATCATCATATTATTACATAAAGACGGCATATTCGGCTTATGCACTTCAGGTGTGATCTAAAACATTGGAAAGCATTCCAAATATGCAAAAACCCGGGTTCGAAAAAAATTGGGGGCGCTTCTTTCTGGAAATCTCCTCATGTCTCTTTAAACTATATGAAAATAGGGACCATTACTAATGTCAGGGGGAAAGAAAAATATATGGGGTCATGTAATTTTCCGTTGGTGAAATAGGGGTATGATAATTTCTTTTTGCAGCAGAAGCAGGGGCAGATCCAGGATTTGAAAAACGTCAAAATTACCGGGGGGCTGAAAGGCTAAACTTGTCAAAAATGGGCTGATTCTGCAAGTTTTTGCAGAAGTACCGGGAGGCGCGCGCCCCTCCGCCCCCTCCCTAGATCCGCGCCTGAGAAGGGTCATGTAAAAATATTAAATTAAAAAAATAATAAAATGTGCAATTAGGTAAAAGGTGATTCAAAACCTGTCAGTCAAAAAAAATTGAGACACATCCATCCAAGCACAACTGATGAGTTTTCAACTGATTCATAAACTGCCCAGCTCCAGCGAAGTTTAATTAAAATCTTTTGCTTAAGTGGTGGTGTAGGTCAAATGATACTTAGCAGTTAATTAAAGTAATTTTTATTAGAGTCACTGCTTACGATAAATTTACTTACTTTTTTAAACATGTTTGGTCATAATGATGATCAGTGTGGG
Organism: Ophioderma brevispina; assembly: GCA_023653785.1. Lineage (NCBI taxonomy): Eukaryota > Metazoa > Echinodermata > Ophiuroidea > Amphilepidida > Ophiodermatidae > Ophioderma > Ophioderma brevispina. The sequence goes on along the minus strand of JAMKCH010040607.1, from coordinate 27,257 downwards.
ACTGTTGTCCCCCCTTTTATTTAGTCATCTTAAACATCTCCTGCCTCCCTCCAAAAAACATGTACCTGCTGACTTTTATTTTTGCTACACCAAACATGAAAAGTGACAATTCTTTCAGACAGAGAAGACAACTGTGTTGTTACTGTAGTTGGTGTCTTAACATTAAGTGCAAATATTTCATAACAGTATTTCATAGACTAGTCATAAAACCATAACTAGTGTACTCACAACTCATGAAGTTAAATATTGTGCATATTGCAGAGTCATATTTGTGGTGGATCCAGAATCTGCAGAGCGGGAATGCACAGAATAGTTAAAAGCTGTGTGTCATAAGCATGCAGAATTTTTCATTTACAGAGCTCTTTATTCAAGTAGGATTATTGCTAAAGGCCGACTCGGAGATTTCCCGATGATGGCTCTCAATTTTCTAACAAATCATGTTTTTTGCATGTACAGAATTCTTGTCCATGTACTAATCACTGTGTGAAATAGCTAAACTGAATTTGATGTCCTTCGAATAGATAATTACAACTTTGTAATAAAATTCCGGATCTGGAATTTTTGTTATGCACAATTCTCTATGGTACTCTTATTCTATGCATAAATGTTTACTACATCAAAATGGAAAATCTGTTTCATCTCAAACTTTGGAATTGACCATTTTAGGTGACTATCTTTAGTTCTAGTTGACTGTTTTTAATTAATACACACACACACAAATAATTATTTTGAAATCTCTGATTTGGTCTTTAAGTGGATTGTATACATAATTCCTTGCTTCAATTTCAAGACAGTGTTTAGAAAGTGATGGCATAGGGTATTAGAACGTGTATAACATATTGGTTGATAGCACATGATTTTTGTGGGCCGCCAGCTGTAGCTGGCAGGAACACTTAGCAATCCGTTGTGCGTGTGTATGTATGTATGTATGTATGTGTATTTGTGTGTGTCAAAAATTGTTAAGTTTTTTTAAAAATTGACCTCAATTGAAAAGTTTAACTTCAATTGGAACCATCTGTCATAGGTGCACAATGAGATCCCTCATATGTTGATGAGGTCAAAGGTCACGTTGAAAGGTCAAAGGTCACGTTGAAAGGTCAAAGGTCATGTTGAAAGGTCAAAGGTCATGTGAGGTCAAGTTGAAAATGGGCTAAAAATGTAAAATTGATCTAAATTGAAAACTTGAAGTTCAATTGGAACCAAACTTTTGTCATAGGTGCACCATGCGATCCCTCATATGTTGATGAGATCAAAGGTCACGTGCCAGGGTCAAAGGTCATGGGGCGGCCCACAGCTTATATTCTTTGAATATAGCGAGCGCGAAAGCCGAGAACCGCGAAATTCTAGTTAACTCTGCTTCACGTTCCTGCTTGAATGGTGCTGGATCCACCACAGATCATATTTAGATAGAAATCATTGTGTTGTAAACTTAGATTTATACAGTTAGCATTCACTCAGGATGTTGAGTTGTAATCAAGGGTTCTCTAATGATGAATTATTTTGATTTAGTTTGGATAGAGATTCGCCTCTGTGAAGTAAAACTTTTCCAACTTTGTATCATTTTCTTTTTATAGGTTTACAATGATATCTTTGTCATTCATACCTTTTACTAAGAGACCAATTTGCCATAATGTTAGACCAAGTTTTTAATATTTGTAAATTCTTAAAGAATTAATATGGGAACAGGAATAATTTGCCAGAAATGTCTAATTTTTGGCGGTCTTATATGGGACAATGGGAGTGGAGTTATATTTATGACTTTGACTGTAGTATACCTTACTGGAATGATAAGTGTTTGAATGTCTATTCGCCATCGAAGTGGTTACATAACGCCCTGGTTAAACTGCGTCACGCACCTTTTGGAATGTTTTGCAGGCCGTAGACTTTGTGTTGTGATCATTTCGATCGTGGTGCAAGACTCCCAACAAAAGCGTGATCAGTGACATAGTAGTAACGTCCTGATTACACGAAACACTTCGCTAGCGAATTGTGTAAATACAACAAAGTGAAACTTAATGGAAACCACTTAATATACATCATGGTTACTTAATAAAATGGTTAGTTTTTGTCTATGCAGATTTACTGATGTCAAAAGTTACAGTTTTGCTGGTAAAGGAAATCAATTTAATGTGCCTAATAACATATCAATTCATTATTTTTCAATGTAATTTATAATACTGGTAAAACACTTTCTTTAATTGTTACCTAAAAGGTATAATCTTTATATCAAGCAGGACATGGAATAATTAACCCGCATTCAACAGTGGTATACAAGAACTTCTCCAAATATTTCTTACATGTGTTCTGACATGTACATACCATGAAATGGATTGCAAGAAAAGATGTTCTGCTGAAGATACAGTGATTGTGTGTGAAATATTTAAAGGAAGGGGAATATCCTGACCAGTGATCAATTATTCCCAAGGTGTTTTGAATCAATCCCACAATGTATTGCAATGTGGTCTATACTGTATTATATAACATCATATATAGATCCCTGTCATCTGATTGGTTTTTAAAAGGGAGGCATAAATTCAACTAGCTTCAAGAATGAACCAAAAGGAAACATTCCCTGGCGAGAGCGGGCTCTCATTCATGACCAATACCCTGGACACCTCTTCCAAACATAGGACTGGCTGTACGAACTATTCATCCGAATTATGAGTGTACATATTGAAGCTTATGTAAGAGATGAATATAAGCAAACCGTATTTTGTTTACTCGTATTGGGAGTCTGTGCGTTGTTGTGTAAAGTCTGATACAAACCGGGGATACAAACAAGAGCAAGGGAATGGCTGAATCTCAGCATCAGTAGGCCTATTCATGTTGAGGTTGGGGTTACTGCTCGTACTTGAAACCTATCACCTCTGATGTTGTTTGACAGAGACCTGTCATAGCGCCATCGCCCAGGCGTCGCAGCTTTGCTTTTTGAAATAAAATGGCTGCGCCCATGGCAGCGGCACTCAGGTTTTGACGGGTCGCTGGCAAACGGTTTTCGATCGACCGTTGATAGCCCCTAGATCCAAAGATTTCTGCATAATCAAGAGACACATTGTGTTATAGGTGATTGTAACGAGCTAATTTGGAATTATCACATTTAGTGCAATTTATAGTCGTGATTTGTGTGTGTTTTTCATTCCAATCGTGTTGGAGGGAAATGCTTGAACGGTTGATTGTAAAGTGCTGAATTCGGTAGCTGCAAAGGAAAATTGTACGCAACTTGCCGACAAAAAATGGCAAGAAGTCGTTTACCGCTGATCCGTTTTGGACTCCAACTGACTTCCCCCCTCCTCACCCAAGAACTGTTTGATTGCTAATTCCTTCTTGACAAGTTTTGGACCCTACTTAAGTTACACAAAATTTTAAACTGCATGCACGCCATGACAACATGGCCTACAGCTCAGGAGCTACCCTTATATAGGCCTGTGTTATGACAAAAATCTATATATTCGGTATATAAAACAAATATTGACTGCTTTTTATTCGGAGCATGGTTGAAACTATAGGGCCCGCCTCGTGATCTCGAAACCATACTATGCCCCTCGCTTACGCCTCGGGCTAGTATGGTTTCGAGATCACCTGGCCTATAGTTTTCACCATGCCCCTCATAGCATTCAATTTTGTATACTGTAAAAACACCATGTCATACTTAAAGGTTGCAACAAGAGATTTTTGGGGGCCACCCATATATTGCTTCATATGAAGTTATTTCAGTATCAATGAGACCCCAATAGATTTCTTATTAGGGGCCTGTCTTTGGCCCTACAGACATGCCTTGAAAGTGAAAACAAAAGGCGATTTTCATTTGCCTCATTTCAAACATAAAACATAGGCGGAATTTCGTATTGCTCCTATATGAAATTAGAAATTTCACAATTTTTGTCTGACGAAATATTTCTCTTCTTTCTCATCTTAATTCTTTCACATGGGGAATTTTTTGATAGAGAGCTTTACATTATGTGTCAAAAATCAATTTTCCCTATTTTTGGGGACACCTTTTTACATGTGAAATCTCTATTTTAAGGATAAAAACATATTCAAGAAGTTTTTAAAATACCACAAGACATTTAAGAGACTTGTGTTTCTTAAAAATAACCACAAGACATTTCATGAATCAGCAAACAAGCTTTTTCTCTGCTGAAGCCTACAGTGACTGTTTGTGTGAATATTTAACCCAGTTGATCAACTGGTTAGGATCATGGTTCACACTGTTTTTTTTTGAAAAAAGTGCGCTCTTAGGAACGCAAATTTGTTTTTTCCCCTGAGTTGAAAAAGTGCGTCAACTTTGAATTATATGCGTGGCAAGGTTTGAGCCCGGTTATAATCCTTAAAGATGCAACGAGATATTTCAAATAACAGGTGTCCCTAAAAAAATGTAAAATTCTGATTTGGCACTGGTTGTAGAGGCTTATCTATCAAAATATCCCCATCTGAAAGGTTTAACTGAAGTTTCTTTTGTACTATAATTGTGAAACTAATTTCGTACAGGAGCAAATCCATGAAATTCCCGCTCTGTTGTCTATTGAAATATAAGCATCCACAAATCATTGTTTGTTTTCATTTTAAGGTAAGTTATTTTCTCTGTAACCAAATTAAAAGGAGGGAGTCTATTAAGTGTCTAATCTATATGAAATCACTAACTAAGCATATATCACAGAAAAATTGGACGACTTGAAATCTCTTGTTGCCCTTTAATGAACTGCAAACCAACTCATACCACATCCAATTAATTCCAAAACTAGACTGGGCATATTGTAAATAATTACCCCGATTACCCTTAAACTCCAAGACTGGAGTATCTTGATTCATGAATACCCTTTGGGACAGGGAGAGAGGTTAGTGAACTAATAAAAGATCGTAATACCGTCAATTTAACCTATATTAGTTTCAACATAGTTCCTACATGTATAGTAACAGAAAATTATTTTTGAGTGAAAATGATGACAATATTGTGACCAGTGCCCAGCAACTCTGTGATTTTTATAGTTTAAGTGCGAGCTAGATTTTTGCGGTCCACATAAGACGCAACTTTTTACTCTATCTAGACCAAAGGGCGTCCACCTTTGGAAAAGTGCGTCATAGAAGCAAAAACGCCAACACAATTGAACCTGGTTAGGATATTCCCAGAGGTTGTTTTGAACCCGTTGATCAATCCCACAATGTATTGCAATGTGTCTGACTGTACTGTAACTAAACACATGTCCACTATTAGGGATAACACATATTCAAGAATTTTACAATAACCACAATGAGTTTAGAACTTGTGGTTCCTTAAAATAACACAAGACATTTCATGATCATGGCAAAAAAAAGTATTAGGCAGCTTGTGGGATAAAATGAGGTAAAAGTCAGACGCATTTTTATGTGTTAGATCTGATATTTTTGTGGGATCGCATACCTGATTAAATTTAAATTTCCCATGAACTGATGCATTGTGGGATGGACTCCAATGCCCCCCTCCGAGGTATTCCTTTTGGGTGGCTGAGGGTCCCTGTTCAACCATGGGAGTCCATCTTACGGGATTGTTAAGTAACTTTTTGGTAAAGCAAGAATTCTGCTCTACCTGCGATTCATTTGAACTTGGGGTCAAACAATTCACAAAGTTATCCCCATCAAGGGTGAGGGCTCCCCCCGCCTCCCCCCGAAGACTTTGGCCGGGATAAATTTGGCAAAAATCATGCTAAATCAGCCGTTTGTTTAGCCTTCTGACCAGGAAAATTGCCTTTTGACCCCCCCCCCCCCCCCCCCCCCCCCGGCGCCCCCCCCGCCCGCGCTCCCCGCCCGCGCCTCCCCCCCCCCCCCCCGCCCCCCCCGAGAGGGAAAATTTCCAAGACGGAATTTTGGCCCTCCTCAGCGTCAGGGAGGCCTGATACGCCACTGGTACCTGTGCTCACTCAAGTACTGAATTAAACTATATTTAATACTTTTCCACTAGTCGCACAATGAAACCTTGAAACTGATGATCCAGGGTTTGAATCCAGGGATATATCAGAAATAATTGTATGATTTGACCCCACACAAATTGCCACAGAAACAATTTTGGTGTTAATATACTTTGAAAAACGTCCAAAATAATCTTAAAAGTCTCCCAAAATCACCTAGTGGACCATGTAGAAATAAGGGGCAATGTTTGTACAATGGGTAAAAATTAGAATTGTTTTGAATTGATTAAATGATGTACCAATTTTATTGGGCTACTCCTAAGGTTTAAAAAAAGGATGTTTTGCCCTATCTACGCATTTTATAGTTTTAGTACATAGGCTCAATAACAGTTCAAGGTCATCCTGGGGTAAATTCATAGAATGTCCCGATTTTGATCGATGGTTGTAAACTGTTAAATGTGTCCAACTAGATAAGTAAATGTAATAGATTCTTTGTTTGAACTTTCTATATAGATAACGAGCTATGACTATTGAACCCCCATAGACCCTGTAGCCCCCAGTCACATTTGGCGTTCCAATAGTGCAACAAATATTATAAGATGGTGCAACCAGTAATTTTCGGATGACGAATTTGCATCATTTTTTATAACGAACGGATATGTCTGAAATTTACCCCCATTGTGACCTTGAAACCTATTTTGACTCATTAACTATTGAACTTCAACCTGCAGATATGGCACACTAAATACTTTTTTTAATCCTGGAAAGTCACGAACACGTTGCATACTTTTCGACGCATTTTGATACTTGTCATATTTTGACCCCTGTAAAATCCTTACCGGCCTTAAAAAATATATGTTCCATCGCCTTTGATTTTAGTATACTTTTGATATGTTGTTTTTTCTCAAGTTTTCTAATACACTTCTGTTGGAATTGATTCTGTTGCAATATCGTGTTGGTTTAAGCAGCATTCATTCTATTTTGACTGGCTATAAGGATAGCAGTTACAAGTCAAGAAGTTTTAAAAACCTTAATATAATTTTAGAAAATGGGCCTTCTTGTGGCACATTGAAAACTTTCTACATTCTACCGAAAATGCAAATATCAATGAATCTTATAAATGGTAGTTATATTTTTTCCTTTTCTGCCTAGATTTTAAATGTGTGCCCAACAATATTTTAATTGTGGTTGAATATTTTGTAAACAAAAATAAAATCTCTGTAAAGAAAAGATGTCATTGCCTTAGGCCTAAAAAAGAAATTGTTTTGATTGCGTAAGCCGACCGCCCTATTTTTTCCGCCGACCCTAAATATTTTATTTTTTTGTTTTTTTTTTTTATGGTCTGAAACGCTGAAATACAAAAACGGAATGTAAATGCCGGCATCTTCGGTACTCTAAGGATGCATGAGCTTCAAAATGACAAATAAAAAGATTGTTCATGAAAAAAGTGAAGATGTGCCCATTTGTTTTTGTATGTTGTCCATATATTTGTGTTCTGGTATGTGATGTGGAACCATAAAAAAAAAAAAAATTCCGACTACCTACCGTCTAGTTTTTTTTCCTATGTTTTTACGCCAATCAAACATTTTTTTTTAGCCTTACTTGAAATTCTTTATGATGGTTGAAGCAAACCATCATGTTGTCTTGTTTGTAAAATGTTTGGAAGGCATGAGGCAAACGCTTTGCATCCGATATTAGAATCGGGATGCATTGTGTTTCCTCCTCTGTCTGGTTTTGGGGCCCCCACAGGGAGGCACTACTTAAAAAAAATAGAATTCAGTGTTTTGCCCCTCTAATAAACGTTCAAAAAAAAGTAAGTCCCCCCCCTGACAAATTTCATTTTTCTGGACAAGGTAGGCTCCTTAACCGTTTACAAATGTAAATGTAACACGGAAATGCTACACATTTAAATGGGCAAAAAAATGTTCGCACAGCAGTTGACCTCTCTGAAACGACGTCATTTATTAAAATTGATGACACATAAAAAATTGCACTTTTTTGCATAGGGCTTTCACGTGGAGAAAATCAAGTTTTAAAAAATTTGTTTTAAAATATTTTTCCCTGTTACTGGAATCATATCCGATCCCCATAAATTGGTACCACATAATAGCTTATCGTTCTCTTTCATTGGTATCAAAAAAGTGCCAACATTCCCATTATATTCACTCAATGACGCCATTATTTGAAGGAAAGTAATAAAAATACTGCGTATAGGGTGGAAAATTTGATATTTCGAATATTTCCAACTGAAAAAATATAGCACTAAACTCTCTGAGATAAAACTAGTCATAACCCTTTAGAGGCCAAAACCGTGTGAAATCGGATATTCCAACTTTTTTGGTGAAAAAACACATTTTCCCTATTCTATACTGTGTACTAATGGAATTGACAGGTATGCTGACGTGAACTTATAATTTATAAACTTCAGCCTGACGTAATTCTAGGCACGTTGGTACTCTTTTTGTAGCAATAGAAAGAAGATGACCATCGCTATCCATTGGTACCAAAATCAATGTCGGTGGTATTCCTGCGTTTCTAGGCATGTTTGGTACTTCTCCTGTTCGGGGAGTTTCTCGATTGTTAAATCCTATGCCCGAAAGTGCCACTTTTTAATTTGTTCTCAAATTTAATAAATTACGTCATTTCAAGGGGAGAATTTACTATTGGTGTGATTTTTTTTGCACAATCAAATGTGAACTTGCAGTGAACATTTCACATTTTTGTAACAGGTTAAGTAGCCTAACTTTTCCCAGACAGTGGCACCTTGTCAAGGGTCTTATTAATTTTGACTGTATATTTTTGCATCTTGGAAGGGCAGTCCTACATAAAAATGTAGGCAAAAAAATCTTTTATTCCAATTATTTAGTTTTGGTTTTTTAATCACCAAAATTATAAAAATATTCCCTCACTGTTAAAAATGAACACCCCATACTAATTCTTGCACGTGTAACCTTCTACAGGCGCTTAATGCGTGTGCAACAACGCACTATACTGCTCCATAATTCCTTGGACATTTTTAGAACGTAAAACGGCCGCTTTTTCGCCAAAACGGCGCCCCATTGGGTTACACATAGACTCCGTACACACAACGAGCAACAGCATTTGTTTATGTCCAAAAATATAACCTAGAATATATATTTCTCATATTAGATAGGCAATCATCATGATCTTGTGTTTTTTACGCTAAATCCTGCCCCCTGAAATAGAATAAGTCAAACTAGACGCTGCCAGGAACTATGGCCATTTTTGATTTGACCTTGACCCCTTAACGATGGCTCCCAGAGCGAGGTTGGTCACTGGTGGACTCTCCACTTTTCTTGATGCCTACAAGATGACATAGCTGTTTAGGTCAATTAAGCTTTTATATTTGACCCCATTTTGACCTTTGACCCATATTTTATTTATTTTTTTTTATTTTATTACCTTTACTGCACCAACAGGACATTCAAAACCGATGTGTGGTGCAAAGGGTAACCCCTAACATGCACCAGGCCCACAACGGGACCCCTACACACATCAAAATAAATGAACAAAAGATGTAGGTACAAACGGAACCATACATAATATAAAACACAGGAAAATATACATTATAAATTTCATACAAGACATAAAAATCAATCAAATAGCATTTATAAAGCCATAATATAATTGCACAAGACGGGCATACTTAAGTAGACTATTTAGAAATGTTAGCGAGGTAGTGGTCAATATACCAAATTTTGAACTGGGGAAATATATTAAAATTTCTGAGATTGTGATGGATGGCATTCCATTAAATGGAATACATTTGAAATAAGTCTGCCGAAAGATGTTGGTACGGCATCTATTGGATTGTTTCACATTAAGTAATAGAAAGCGTTTTTCCATGGTTCTTGTGAAGTTGTGAACATAAATATCTACTTTGGTTGATGAGTTATAGGCATTTTTGTATATTAATGCCCTCATTTGCTATCTTGCACATGACCCCCTGGAGCAATAATGCGTCACATAATTCGTCTCGACATTACCGCAAGTTTATCGATTTTGAGATAAAGCATTTTTGCATATTAATTACATAATGCCGGCCATTTGGGATGTTAATGAGTTCTGATATTAATTCTGTTTACACCCTGATCTCACTATCTTACTAAAGACGATGCTCCATGCAGAACTTTCCCGCAGTAAGCGCACCTAATCTGTAAAAGCTTCGTAAAGATTTTAAGTTTTTACCTCTATTGACCCCTACGAGAGGTCAAAAGGTTCCAAACGTGTCCACCCCTGTTGTAGCTTGGGTCAGTGGTTTTGATGATTAATTTTGTATAAAATTGGATTGCTTCAGCCCAAATTTATTGGGTCGAGCTATGCCAGTTGCAAAAATATTGGGCGAGACGCAGTCGAGCCAATATTTTAAACTCATAGCGAGACCAATAAATATTGGCGCAAATCATCCAATTATATATCCGTATCATCGTAGGATCCGAATTATGGTACGGACACCTCAAGCATGATAATGGTCAATATCGGTCCAAATCTTGGCAGAAGGTGAATAAGGGTACCTATATTTGCACGCAAATACGGCTTACCCGCTTGATTGTGGTGGGCATGGGAGGACATGACCTTTGACCTCGTGTTAGAGATTGGTCAGAGGCAGTAGAGGGGTCAGGCTATTCATTGTGCCAAGTCGGGGTTTTAGGACAATTGTAGTTACGGAGCGAGATGCCATAATAGGTTTTCACATATGGCCTATGTAGCTAGTGACCTTTGACCTCGGGGTTCAAGGTTGCCAAAAGGAACTAGAGGGGGTCATGGGCTATCAATTGGGTCCAGTGCGGCTCTAGGGGCCTTTGTAGTTATGGGTAGCCCCTTACAACTTTGTGTTTGATGATACACATATGGCATATGTAGCCCATCCTTTGACTTGGGGGTTGAGATGGTCAGCGGCTCTAGAGGGGTCAAGGGCTATCATTGTTCCAAGTCGGGGCTTAGCACAATTGTAGTTATAGAGCTAGATGCCTAATAGGTTTTTGCGTATGGCCTAGGTAGTGTGAACCTTGTCCTCTGGGATCGAGATTGACCAAAAGCACTGAGGGGTTCATGGGCTAGCATTGTGCCAAGTGGGGGCTCTAGGGGCCTTTGTAGTTTTGGAAGGCTAGCCCCTTACAACTTTGGGTTTGATGGAGAAGATTAAGAATCACAAGGAGCACAAATTTAAGATTTACTTTTGTGGATGGACTTGCATTTGACAATTTTTGTCTTATATCTCATAACCCTAATACGTTGTAAGCACAGTACAAACGATACCGTTTTAATCCTTGTAAAACAAGACAAACACTTTGGTTACCTGTTACAGAAATCCAAGCATTTTAATTTTTGACCCCTGTATTATGAATTCCCCCCTCCTGGATCCCGCCACCCTTTCACCCAAGGGGCACCTCCGCTAACTTTGTTCATTAACCTCTGAAGACAAAATCCACTAAGAAATGATGCTCTGTTCTCAACGGGTCACAGAAGTGCTCCAAATGGACCCAATAAGCAAGTTTACGTTCATACTTAAACCTTATGAAATTATACCCGCTTGTGAAATTAAAGTGGTCTCAAAGTAGGAATACGAATTATGAGATGTTTAAAAGTACCAAAGTAATACAGATTTAATTGGTTGGGGAAGCTGCTATAGAAAACTTGTTGGAAAAGGATCATTTGACATACTCCCCCCCCCCCCCCATGGCAGACCAGAGAGCCATGCAGGACTGACTGAGAGGGCAGTAGTGGTGTCATTGAGACCAAGTTGAAAAAAAATCACAACAGACTGGCTGACCTCAATGCACCTTCATGGTGCAAGATAGGGCTTCCATTGTGGTCCGCAATTTCACATATCATTTAAAACTATGGCATTATCTTCTTCGTTGGCCAGACAAACTATAGCATGTTTGAAGTTGCGGATCAGAAAGTTGCTATTTGGATTAATATGTTGTATTCATGGGGGAATGTACCTGCAACAAATGTTGCTTTTAAAAAGAAAAATCGGATTCTGTACATAATCTAGACATCAAAGTTATTTTCAGTAAGTGGAAAGTGACAGTAATTGTTTTAATTTTAATTAGGTTTTATGTCTGAAATGAAAAGTTTTAAAGGTCCATGGCTCAATTACTAAAAAGAATAGAAATAGGGATGTGATTACACATAAATTTACTGTGTTTAAAGGGCCCATAGCCGGATCACTAATAGCCTAATCCCAGAACCCCCGCTTTTACCTGAAGTGATTAAAATGTTGATGCGTGTAGAAGGCTATCAATTTTATTAATTACCCTGTGAAAACTATAGGGTTGAGTCTGATTTCAATATCAGCCAAACTTGGCTATCTCATTGGTTATCAATGAACACCATATCAATGTCATTCATGTTGGGATTGGTTCCAATAGGGCGTTTTAAAAGTGTTGGGGTTCAGTGTCAAAAAGTCAACACATTTGATGCGATGATCAAGGAAAATGGGAAGGTTTCATATAAGTCCCAAGCATGCAAATAAGGTATTCAATTGAGTCTGTCATGTGCTGTAAGTTGTTGTGTAGTAGTGCTTTACCAGAATAAATGGCAATACCTCATGTGCATCTTTGGGACTTCCATATGAAATATCTACCAGACAAAAGGAAGTCAGCACCTATCCGTTACAAAAATCTCTTTTCATTGAGACATTTTAAAATACCACCATAAATCCTACCATTAAAAGAGTTACCTAGGCCAAAAAGAAAAAAAAGTTGTCTCAGAAGAAATGGAAAAATTTGCAAATGCATTTTTTTAGAAAATCGCGATTTAAAAAAAATGATTAAAGACCTTCCCCCCCCCCACTTTTTTCATTTTTGCTTTAAAAGCGGTCCGAGTTACCTTTTTTTTGAAAAAAATCTTTCAGTGAGCAAAAACTTTAAAAAAAAATAATGCACTAAAGGACCAATTTCAAGCAATGCAAAATGCAGGGTCTTCTGAGACAAACTTGTTTTTATTGGCCTAACACGGGTTATTCGATACTAGAACTACAAATCTTGCTCAGCTCTATCTAGACCCATATAATCATGCCTTGCACCTGCTAGTCAGCCCATTAAAGAATTTCATGTATGACTTTTGGATGGCAATGCGCTGTAGAAGTGGCAACGTAATAGGATTCGTTCCCCAGCAATCGGTCCAAACTTGGGGGAGGGGCACTCAACTTTCATTTTGGGAAGGGTGTGCCCCTTGCACCTGGGCCTTGCAAACTGAAGTACAATAAAACTTTCAAAAATGGCAGGGTTTTGTGAACTAATACATGGCGCTCAAATGGGACCCTTGGGAACTGCCATGCCGGAGACCCCTGAAAAGGAGTCTTAAGGGCCGCACATACCTATACCACCTTTTCAGGTCAGTGCCCTCAGGATCGGTCCAAACAAACCTTAATTTGTTGTGTAGCATGCGTCCCATGCCCTTTGTAATTTGTTTGGACTGATTGGCGAGGAACAAATCCTATAACATGTCACTTCTACAGTGAATAACAATTACAATCATCAAAATACCTATCAATTACACTCCCAGTCATGTGATTATGTTGGTATTACTTTAAGGTGGATGGTCCATGATAGAATCTACTGAACAATTTCCCCAAGATTTCGTGTAAACATGCTTTCATTGATATGAATCAAATATCAAAAATAAAAAGAGGGGGGTCACGGTACTCGTTTTTAAGAAACAAGTCATCTAAAAGATCTGTTTTTTAGCTTTTTTAGCCTAAAATTTGTACACAAGTCTATGGAAAATTCACTTTTTTGATTCATGTTTATTACAAAAAATCGGCTCTATAACTTTTTTTGAAAATTTGACAAAAGTTGCGCATTTATAAAATCTTTCGATTACTAAAGAAAAAATTAGGGGTCACGGTTCTACTTTTTTCAGATATTTAAAAAACACGTTTTTTTTGTGATTCAAAATAACATTGCGACATTACGGCGTGCAAAGTGTTGTATAGTGACGCGAGTACCAAAAGACGCTCCAAAGTTTACGCAACACTTTAAACTTTGTCGACTGTTACAAGTACTTTCTGCTAATATTAATCAAGCCATAAGTATACGGGATTCTATTATATTTTATTCTTGTAGCCTCAAAACAACACACGTCTGTGAGAATTCCAATTTTTAAAGTGCATAGGCCTACGGTTACACAATTAATAAAATGTTTATTTTTTAACAATCTTTTGATTTCTGTTTCCTTTCTGATGAAAGTTTGAATATTTTCTTCCTTTCTCTTTGTCTTTATTTGTTATTTTATTTTTGAGAATTAGGTTTTAGAGAAAACTTCGCACTCTGTATCATCCCGTACTTCATTATGCCTTTAAAACACGCATAATAAACATTTGAGCAACACTTTTGGTAGATTTTAATTTTGCTATGTATGCGTAGGGCCTATATCTGTTTATTCTAGTTCTTATACTTTCTCCTTTTCAAAATTAACGATAATTTCCATCTTTCTCTTATGTACTTAGTGAATGCCGCAAATATCATCATTTCCTTTCGATGGGGGAGGGGTGCATGTATAGGCCTATGTCATTGATCAGATCGTGATATAGAATATTTGTATGATGTCCCCCCAGGCATTAGATGAAGGCACAGGTGACATTGAAAGCTATTGAACACTAGGCCTACGTAGCTTACAGGCGGTGTTTGGAAGAACATAAAATTGTGAAACTTAAAATTTTGAGAATTTGACAATATTGAAATATTAAGATCATGACCTCCATGCATTGTTACTTGTTCATGATGTACCATAGTTGAGCCGTACAGTGTAAATGAAATGTTTAGAAAGTATGCACAAAGACACGTTTAGATTAGGGTGGGTCTGGGACACGTCTAAGCCTATACAGTATTACATAACAACGCAGCTCACTTTTGTTCTTAGCTTTACGCGTACATGAATGTGGCACAGATAGTACGCTACCCTTGCACAAAATTACTTAGACGCTTGCATCGCATCCAAAAGTGCGCATGCAAAAATTGTCCGTTGGCACAAGATCAAATTGAGCGCGTACATGGCGCATCCACCTTAAAGGTGCAACGAGAGACTTTGAAGCACCCAAATATTGTGTCATAATAGTAATTTCAAATAGATAAGACACTCAATAGATTTCTTACCTTGTATTGTGCCACAGAAATGTCTTAAAAGAGAGCAAAAAGGTGATGTTGATTTGCTTATATTTCAATGTAAAACATAGGCTGAATTTTGTATTTGCTCCTATAAGAAATTAGAAATTTCACAATTTTGGTACCAAAGAAACATTTCTCAGCTTAATCCATTCAGATAGGGATATTTTTGATGGAAAGCTTTACATCAGGACAAAAATTAGAACTTTCATTTTTTTAGGGACACCTGATATGTGAAATCTCTCGTTGCACCTTTAAGATATTTTAAGTTGACTCGGACAAAAGGAGGTGTATGTAACAGAAGACTTCCGACTCATTTTCCTTGATTGTGTCACATTTTAGCTTCTTTTCTATTATAGATACAGGTCATCACAATGATGTAGGTTATTGCCTGATACTACTACCCATGTCATTTTGTGCTCTACCCATGTCATTTTGAGCTTTACATGCTGCATTTTGGTACTTGTTCCAAAGTTATTTGTGTATGCGTGCATGTGCATACAAGCATGCCTGCATGCTTGCGTGTGTGCATTTTTGTATGACCTATACTTCCGAGGACTTCAGAGGAACCACGTCCTCAGTCGAGAAGTCAAACATGGAATAAATCACATTGTTATACTTTCAAGGACCTTTGTTAAAAAAATTCTTTTGTGTTAGGTCTTCCGAAGTATATGTCATACAAGTACACATGTGCATGTGCAGTGTACAGCATATTGACTCAGCTGAAGTGCAAGTAGTTTCGTTCAAATGACTGCCGCTTAGACAATGCTGGTCCAAATAAATGCAGAACAAGATTCACCATCTTTCCCATGGATTGATTTTCTTGCATATTGTTCTAAAATTAATGATCTTTTAAAGAAGAGATTTACATTTTTGACAACCGAGTAGTACTTTCGTACTGAAATGCTAATGAATGCTCTTGTTGTAACTAACAGGTGCTACAAAATCACAACATCGGTGACCACTGAACATGCGTGTTCTATCAATTAACAATATTATATAAAATATATTAATGGATATAAAATTATTGTCACCCAGAATTATAGCTCTTGTGGTATGTATAATATTACACATAGATCTATAATACAACTTTCATATTTCTATTACAAAGTCGAACACATAGATTCATAATACAACGTTCATATTTCTATATACAATTCTTAAAAATCTTGTAATAACCCCCTGGAAACCAATAAAATTGGACTGGCCATTCTCACTATGATTATAGGAAAACTTAATTGGAAACTTTTAGATTCCATATACTGTCCCGGTCCACCTTGACCAAGGCCAAAAACACCCTCAAAACACGGGATTCAAACTTCCGAATAAATAGACATACATGTGAACTAATGATTACAAACGCGCAGAAAAAGATTTTTTTTAATTGTGTGGTTAAATCAATGCTCATTCAAACATCGATAGGTATCAATAATCAGAGATCAATCTATAATAAATTCGTTAATTAATGAACTACTAAACTTTCTACCTGGTGTGTGACGCGACGCGGGACCTGCAGCAGATTAACAATTAAGATTGCCGAACTTGCAAAGAGTCATGGCGAATATTCCAGCGCAAAACTCCAAGTTCAATAGCGGGACGTGTCCACGGAACGACTTGTCCCCTTACTGAAGAAAACCAGTCATAATGACTCACGAGATTGGAGGGCGAATA
Organism: Ophioderma brevispina; assembly: GCA_023653785.1. Taxonomy (NCBI): domain Eukaryota; kingdom Metazoa; phylum Echinodermata; class Ophiuroidea; order Amphilepidida; family Ophiodermatidae; genus Ophioderma; species Ophioderma brevispina. Next base: position 10,570 of record JAMKCH010040607.1, on the reverse strand, counting down.
AATATAAAGTCCAAAGTGCTTGCTAGCTTGTTTACCCTTGGATAACTCAGAGGACAAGAAATACGGAACGAACACGGCTTCACACAATCGGAGACGAAAACTGATGGAGCTGAGACTACTATGGACAAGTCCCACTATAGAAAGGACATTGTTTACTGTCACTGTCACTAAATTGGAACAACTGGAAGTCTCTATGCGTGAAACTCTGCAATAACTTGGAGCATGATGGTTATGTAACTCTGACTCATATTCTCTCACCAGGGCTTTATCTATCATCTCAAACAATACTAGAAGGATAGGTCCTCTATAGAGTCATGTGGCTAAATATAGTCATTACCTCCATAATGTGGAACCTGCCTCTATTATTCCACATGTACTGCAAGATTTAGGGATGTCAGTTAAGCAGCTACTCACTGACGTGTAAATTATGAGCAGTTGCGCCACTATGATTAAGAGAAGTTCATGTGAAGCAATTCTAATGAAAATCAATAAGGTCAGGTACCATTCCAGAAGTTTACCGCTTTTCTGAGCTCTTTCTGAGATCTTATGATTCATTCTATTTGCGTGAACACACAACAGTATGCACACGAAACAAAAAACCCAGTATATTTTTTATATCATGTTCTTAGACTAATTACAATATTTTATGTGCTAATCTATGACTTAATCTTGACTCAAAATGAATAAATCATTGCTAATTCTTGGGGGCTTGATAACAATACATATTGCACTTACAAACATAAAACATATAGTGATGGTTGGATTAACTGCGTTGACCCCATGCAAATTGTCTTATTTTTTAGAGCAATTTTACGCAGGGGTGACACAGTTTTGGACAGTGATATAAGTAGGACATGCAAAAGCTATCCCTCTGCAAAAAATCAGAAAATCCATTGCAGGAGAATTGCCCTATAGGGCCTACAATGGTCCTGATATGATGTTCTAGTACCTATCTGCCATATAATAGCAAGGAGGTGTAAAACAATGTGTTTTTTAACAAATAATCATATTTGCCTGCAATGAAAAGTTCATAATTACACAGGTTGTATCAGAGGAATAATAAACAAAATGTCAAAACTGTGTCGCCATTGATATTTTTGTTTTATTCTGATTTCATCATAATAAATGAGACTTTCAAACAGATGGGGATTACACAAAGGCAGAGATAAAACAGAAGGAAATACGAGCCTCTCTTGGAGAAAGGCTGGCTGGGGATGTCAGGTGGGCGGCGATTACTATAACAATCAAAAACAAAAAAATCCCCACACATTTGATATATGAATGTATTCAAACTTGTCCCATAGAAGTAACCACTTTTAAGGAAGCCTTGTAGGGTAAGTAAGATAATGAGATAAAGTGCCCACCCTCAATTTCTTTTCCATAAGATCTGATCTGCTCACAACGTTCTTTTTTTTTATTAATTTTTTTTTAAAGTGTATTTTTTTTATTTTTTTTATTTTTTTTATGTTGTTAAAGGTGCTGTTTCCAATTTATGTCTATTATTTTCTTTACTTGATATGAGAAGCTGGCACTTACACACACGCCCCATCAAGTACCAGGGAAACGAACCTGGTTTTTTGATGGTAGAGGTAGACGCAATAATGCACCTTGCAAAGCCCTATTCAATTAAAAGTGATAATATGATGGTTAACCACTTAAAACGGCAGTCATAGGTACATTACGCACACTTATGTTTTGTTAGGCAAGATAAATTTTTTCTGAGATGTTTGGTTTATATTGTGTTTTAGTATTGATACCGGGTGGATCTAGTTAAGTGTTTTTTGTTATATTGTATGTATTTTTACTATGTAATTAGATTAGTATGACTTTTGGTTAATTTTTTAATTGTACTTTTTGTTTTATTATGTTTTGACCCCTGGGCCGAACTGGAAAACAGTGTTAACACTGAGTTTTGTTACCCAGGCAAAAGAAGTTTTAATAAATAAATAAATAATAAAATGGCATTTTTTTGTTTATATCTTGAGAATGAAAGTGATTTGAGGGCTCAAATTTCAAGACGACAATGAGAAAAATACGGCCTTTCATCTCATATCAAAAATCGATACTACTTCCGGGTAAATCAGGGGGTTCCCAAAGACGATCGGAACATGCACCTTTAAATCAGATTTTGGTATTTTTTTAGTCATTTGTAGAAAAATAGAAAGCCCCATTGACAACCCTACTAGAAGGGTCCATTTCATATTTCTAATAACAATTGTACTACACATACCTCTCCCAGTCCATGTTTATAATGGATAAATGTTTAAAAAGGCTGACCAACCTCCCCTTTTTTGTTACACCAATACAATGATATTACTATTTAGGTGCATCAACAAAATCAAGAAATACAAAAATGCTCTTTCTTCAACAAAAACAGCATGACCTGTGCAGATTAGATATTATGGCAATTGGGTCCACATTTTTGTGACAGAAGACCTACTGCCTTAATCTATAGCAGCAGCATTTCCCCCAACCTAGGGGTCATGACTCCATAGGAGTCGTGACCCCGGTCGTGACCCCAATAATGGGGTCCGTGTGTGAATGAGGAAGGGGTCGCAAGGCTAACTTTTAAACAATCTCAATTTTTCTTAAAAAAAGTAAAAAATTTTTTTTTGAATTCATAAAAGCAAAGGTCATTCTGGTCATTTACCTAATGCGATTACATTGTACAATGTGTACCCTTTAGATTTGGGCACAATACCTAGTAACCAGCTTTAAAAAACACAACGTTGGACCGACAATAGATCGGGTCGTATGTTAAAATTGTGTCCGACTAATATAGCTCCGATTCTCTGGCCTCATGGTTCTTCAACTTGGTCGCTGTCTTCTGGTAGCTACCGACTGTTGACATACCAATATATTTCCATATAATAACAAGGGCAACCGTTCTTTGTTGACAAACTACAGACCAATAGCATTAACATCTATTGTTGTGAAAATGCTTGAAGCCCTGGTTTTGTGATGAACTTAGATCTCATCTTCATGCTACTGGCCCTGCTGTTTGTAATACATGGTTTTATACACCTTGGAAATCATGTGCCACAACAGCTCTATGTGAGGCAACACCTTGAATGGCTGGCAGCCCTTGATCGACGTTCAAATCCACCTGCACGTATTGATCTGATTTCAGTGGACTCACAGTCTGGCATTTGATTCAATTTCTCATGTTCTCATCACTTAATTAAACAAAACCTATGGTATCTGTGGTTCCCTGCTAAATTGGATAATTTCTTTCCTGACCTGTCGCCAGCAACGTGTTATGTTTCGGGTTCCAGCTCAGAGTGGATCAATGTTTTATCAGGAATCCCTCAAGGCACATCTGTGCTGGGCCACTCTTGTTCAACATTTATGTTTACAATCTCAATCTCATATGCCTTCGTTCTATCGACAATATGCGGCGACACTTCATCTTCCAATGCGTCAGAAAGTAGTACTGATTCTGTCGTTCTTCAATCTCGATCTTGAGAAATTTAAATTGGTGTTGTCAGACAATAATTGCTCTTCAATTAACAACTAAAAACACCCTCTAAGTGTCCCGTTTTATGGCATTACACTGCGCAAATTTAAGCCATGTCCTTCTTACTATGTAATAATACCAAACTCGTTACAACTGACACTCTTCGCCTTTTATGCGTGATCGTTGCTAGTGATTTGACCTGGAAGTGTCATGTACATGCAAGGTTGTCAAAAATGCAATAAGTTACGGGTTTAATTCGGGTGGTTGCGGGGAAAAATAATCCAGCTGTTCTTCTGGAAGCTCTACAGTAGGGAATTTCTCCTCGCTCCCACCCATTGCGTAAAAGGTGCAGGTGTATGCAATGGGTGCCCGGCGCCTCATTGTTCGGAGAGTCATTTAAAACTGTTGTCCCCCGTTTTGTCAGGGGAGTCATTCCTGAACACAGTAAAATGTGCAGCCTTATCTGAAAGAGTAGGGGACCATCCCCGGGTCTTGTTACCTTCACTCATCACTCTAGGTAACCACAGGGTCCCTTCCCAACCCACACAGGCAGCGTGGAAGGGTAGTCCGAAATCCGCATGGAAACATGTTGAGACCTTAGTCCAGCAGTGGACTGACAAAAGCTATGAGATGATGATGAATCTTTCTAAGCTGAAGTTTAGAAGGGATTATTTATCAGTATCCTTTGCATGTTCGTGTCTAATAAAAACCTATGTCTTTTCTGTTTCCAGAGGAGTGTCAATATAAGAACACACGATGATCTTACTTTCAAACCAAGATGTCACTACTAACTCCAAAAACCGATACCTACAAAAATAGCCTATTTGTCATCTTCCCTGTTATCTGGTTAAAACTCTCCCTCGTTTCATTAGATCTCACTCATCACTTGCAGTATTCGTTCTTTTAAAACTCTTCAAGGGAACATTTTAAAAAATCTAGGTTTTTTTATCAAAATACACTCACAATAACACTCATTTACCCGCACTTGCATGCACTGTATCATTTACTACTTCACCCAGCATGTGGACACATACACATAAAAAGAGATAGCTCCTACCTCCCACACAATGCACACATACACACACCCTAACACACCCATACACCCACACACCATATCCATACACACACAACACCTTCATGTCATTTTTTGTGCATATTTAATTTTGTACTTAATCAACCTTTTGGTCTTAATTCTTGTTTGTATTTGCATATTTAGTTTAATTTTTGGAACTTTGGTGCAATATTTTTGATGTGTGCAATTATTTTTGATGTATGAATTTCTATGTTGTCCCTTGGATCTTCTTAGTAGGGAGTGCTGCAACCTTTGGTGACATTGCTTTTGTGCTTCTCAGCACTCCCTGAGCTCATAAGGTTTCCTTTTTATTTCTATATATTTTTTTTCCATTACTGGATCTTTGTATTGTTTATTGCGTGTCCTCTGCCAAATGAAATAATAACAAAAAAAAAAAAAATTGGGTCACAGGCAAAAAAGGTTGGAAAACCTGATCTACATGTGGATAAGCCTGTTTTCACCTGCATACAATCTAACATGCCCAGATTAAGGATAATGGCATAGTGCTCAAAGGTGGTGACCACATATTGTCTGAAAAGATTAACACCACAAAATGCCCCTGACACACAAATAACTTTGTGCTCACTGACACTTGACAGCATAATTTTTCCACTTGCCTCTTCAGCATCATATTTAATTTCTCTGTATGTTCTTGATAGCTTTGCTTGCTGCATTCGCTTTTGCTACACACACGAGATTGTTTCCCGACCCAATGAACTGTCCAATGTCTTGTACCTCCACAGTCACTCTGACATCCTTGGTGGTTTTCAATCACAGATATTTTCACAGGCTTGCTGTAAAAACAAAAGGGGTTCAAAATTAGTTCATTTGAAAGTTCCCAAGTGTACTCCTTAAATGTTTTGTGTTCAAGACATTCTGAGCATTTCTTGGAAGTACATTATTTTTTTGGTGAGTTTTTTATTTTCGCAGGTTTGTAAGATTTGTTAAATTCGCAAGATAAAAAGCCTTGCGAACAAATTCTACTTATAAAGTACTTTAAATGTCCTTACCTGAATGAACTTTGTTTGAGCTTCATTCCACAAGTTGCCTCAATGTTGACTTGGTGGATGGCCATGTTACATTTTCTATTGGAATTGAGACAAACAACAATCCGGGCCATATACATAGTTATTAAATTACTAATCCTTAATTATTTTGAAGTGTTTCATAATTAAAAGCTCTTCTCAATATTTTCTATTCTAAATATAAATGGTAAAAAATAACATTTGCAATATAATCATCAAGGAAGGTATGCAATCTTAATTTAGCAGATAAAAGCCCTTTTTAAAATTTTTTTACAGGCTGGTCATATTCTTGAAACCTATACACCTATCTTTATCCTCAAACTCAGGGGTTGTGTGTGGACTATGGCATGCTACTGTGGGACAGCTGTGACGTGTCCTTCCCTATTTTTTGACCCATGCAAAAAAATTTACAATATTGAGCTAGATGCAGTTTAAAGTTGCCATGTTAAAACTACTACAATTAACTTATTTACATATCTGTGATTTCATGATGGGATAGAACACACCCCAGACTGCATCATTGATACACACTATCTAGATATATAGCACCAGCAACTGACTCAACAATGTCTCCTAGTGTCTTGGGTATATCCTCTGTTTGCATTTCATCATCTTCCTCACTGACCTGCTTGTAGTGCTATCTGAACTGCAAAAGGAAATATAATCAAACAAAGTCTTCAAGTAAAGAGGGGGAAATAACACAAAGCATGTCTTGTTTGTGGCTCATGCAATTTATAAATATATTTGGGGATTTAACTTTAAAACTAATTTAATATAATATAATACCTGCTTTATAAAGCCCCATTATCCTTAGATTAGAGGCACTGTTGGCTATTATTATTCGCGCCTCAGGAACGTCACCATCACGCTAGGTCGACAGCCTGCCAGCGCAGATCTTATCAGCACTTAATGTAATATTACCCCTAACAAGCTACCCGAATATCGCTTGGGTCGATGAGGCAAGTGAGGTAAGTGCCTTGCCCAAGTGCACACCACATTGGTCGCAGCGGGGGCTCGAACCCGTTAAACCTTCAGATCATGAGTCGGCCGTCATATCCCTGGACACATATGCCCATTGCATCAAAGTCTTTGCTAACTTGACCATTTGAACAATGACCAGAATGCATTGCAAATTTTTTCAGTTCCAATTATGCTTGACTTAGTAAGGCCTCAAAAAAAGATGTTTGTTTTGCCCTTTTGGCCTGAAAATCGGGGGGGTCGGTCGGGTCTTGTTTTTTTTTTTTTTTTTTTTTTTTAATAACATGACACCAGGTGAAATGCAATGGCATCAATTTTTATGGTTCGTAACATGTATGTCTTTTCAAAAGACATTGATTCACCCGCGACCACATTCTGCCAAGGGCGATGTGGTAGTTCAGCCACCAATACCTTTTTCCACTGTGCACGAAATACTTTGTATCTAGTAAGTTCTGGTACAAACTATCAAATGTCGCAGTCCAAATTGACAGATGCTACGTGGGAAAAATACAACGTAAGCACCATATGGATGTATCAGCAAAATGAGTCGGAACTCGCAAATATTGATTTTCAGATTTAGCCAAAACAAAGGAAGAAAATGTCTTTTGTTTTCCTATTGATTTTGCCAACCCTTCAACTGATGACTATCTTTGGAATTAATTTTGGGGTCAATTTCACTGGGGTAGTTTCAGCAAAATTAGCTTTTTTAAATGGTTCAATACAGCTACATGGAAAAGTAAAAATTGAATCTGACCGACTTCAGACTCATTTTGGCCTTGATCGCATCACATAGATCTATTTAGTGAGAAAAGCCACAGCGTAGCGTCAGGATGCGATCTAATCACACGCAAATTTAACAGTATTGTACCACATATTTCATGGACGATATAAAATAATAATCTAACATGTGCCCAAAATATTTATGAAACAACCCTTTATACCAGAGTTTTCAATTAATCCATCCTTTTTCGAGTCTCCTGCCATGTAATAAACCCACACCTAATCATGGTGTCGAAGTCCGGCTACTCTACCTCTCCAACGCACATTTCTGGTAATTGGGATCGTGCACTAAGACTCAGACTAGCTCAGACTGCATGCTACTTTTGTACCGACATCATAAAATATTGAAACAATGCTTGAAATGTGCACAGAAACTTTCGGTGAAATGATATTCTAACTGAACGGTACGTTAAATAAATTGAATTCTAAACCTAGCGTTTTCCCATTCAAAATTCAACCTAAAACTGCCGCCGGTCAGTCAGGCGGTCACAATCATGCGGGTGACACTGTGTACACAATGCCCCATAGGAATTTTCGATATCGATGGTGATAGCGCCCACCATTTTCGATAAGCTCCATAACTTATTATGCATAAACGTATTCAGACGTAAACCCGGGGTATGATGTAGCGTAATATCATCGCCACACACGGCTGGCGAACTATACGCTAAAGATTTCATGCAGATCATGTGCAGTACGCATCCATAATTCTCTTGATCTAGGTCCTATTCCCGATTTAATTTAGGTCCCTGTCCCAGATTCGACACCTCAGTCGTTTTGTCTTGACCCGAGTCTTGTTGTACAAAGTAGGTGTGGCTAAGGTCAATAATGTTGTCACTATACTCACAAAACCCAACTGCGCTCCTCGTAGCTACACACCCTCTCCGCGCCTTACTTTTGGCACAAAATGTCTCATTTGGGCCCGTACCAGAAACCTCTTACCACATTAAAAAATTTCGCTACCGCGAGAATAGTCCCGCCGATAGCGGCACGTTTTTCGGGCATCTCACCGCCCATGCGCAGTTGAAAGTCGGCCTTATCAAATTGTTTCTCCAAATGGAGCATGCTTATCGCTGATCGCTGCAGCTACCAGGAATAAATCTTCCCAATCTGCCGGCAAATAACTGCACTGACCAGAAATCACGTCAATTCGAGCAAATAAGTATCCTTAGCCAAACCGTAGCCTAAGAGTTTTGTGTTATTCGGTCGAGTTGGATGTAATTTTCGATGTTTTTAATATAATCTCGCGTATATTGCATTGATTCATGTAAGAGACCGCGCCTATCCTCGCCCGAGATTTGTGCGGTCCCCTCTTTTAAATCCACCCTTCCTATCCCTCCGTCTTTATGACGAGGACGTTGTTTCCCTGTAGAACGGGTGATTTTACAGCCTTCTCTCACCTGTTAAATTGATCAGGCCAGGGCCAGGAAAAGTGTAAACAAATTCTAGCCGTATATACCTAACCGCCATGTTGAGTATTAGTATGGTAAGCCGTCGTTCCGTTTTGGTCAAAAAATATGAATCTTATTTTTAGGGTATGGTACAAAAAGGTCCTGATCGGATCTTTTCAGTCTGATATTCCATGTTTTTGTCCCCGCCAAATGAAGTTCGGGAAGGGGACTATAAAATGGGGCTCCGTCTGTATGTCCCTTCCGTATGTATGTCGTCCGTAGTTTGGTCCGTGATAAAAATGTTTACCCTGGAACATTTGGCCTATCTTTTTTTCTGGGTGAGCTAGAGTAGCCCAACTTTGGTAGATTGTTGGAGGGGATACCCCCAACTCACCTTGTAATTCATTCCCCAGGGTCCTCCCCTTGGTCTGTCAGGGGGTAGGGAAAAAAAGGTCAAGTGACAGGCAATATTGGCAACAGAAAATGTCAACATGTGTACAATTTATCTGGAGTTCGTAGGGCTCGATGATGTAACTTGGTCAAAACAAGCAGGTTGATGAGTTCTTCCGCACCTGAGTAATTTTGGGTGTAAAAAAAAAATATGCTAATTACTATCTAATTTTGCATAATTGTGAAAGTTTTCCCTCCAAAGGCTTTACCAGTTTTCTGGAGGTCCTGTAAGGCTTATAATGATTAACTTGGTGGAGGACGCGGGGCTGATGATTTCTCCAACCTGATAGATTTTGGCGCAAATGGTTTTTAGTTCTGGTTGTTACGCTCGTGTCATTTCGTTGGGTTGCCAGCCTGTTACATTTCTTGGAAAATGTGAAATACGTAAAATTCAATGTTTCGCGGCTTTCCATACCCGTATGGGTCCCAAATTTAAAATTGGTCACATGATTTTTTTTCAAAAATAGTGTTGTCCAAATTTAGTAATTTCATATTTTTACTAATTTAGTGAATTTCAGGGATTTTTGCATGATGAATTTTCACGATTTGTCTTGAGTCATTTTCTCTGCGTCACCATTTTTTTTTTTTTTCAAGTTCTTGTTGGCTTACCTAGTGATGTCCAAAATTAAGGGTGGACTGGTGCGGTTTTTGTTGTCACTTAGTGATCGCGATATTCGGCAGGGACAAATTTTACGCATCGCGTAATACAAGGTCGCCTTGTTACTTTCATGTATGGTGCGCCTGTGGTTCCATAAATCATTTTGGTGTTTTTGCCCTGTGCCCCCTGGGACTCGCTCCCACACCCCTGGGGCCTATCCTAGGGGTGTGGGGGTGTCTCTGGGGTCCCGTAGAGGGAGTTTGGGGCAGGTTGAGTCAGATTGGGGGGGGTCCACCCAAAAATGGGACCATGCCACTTAGTTGGAGTTTTTACCGAGAGTCTCCCCATCGACTAGGATGTGTTTGGGGACGGATCTAAAGTGTTTTGGACCCCCCCTCCTCCAACCGGAAGTGGGTCTAATTAAGGTCTTCCTTTAGGTCCCTGGGTTTTTCTCGGCCCGGGCGGGCCCAGGTTCTCCCTTTGAGTTCGGGAAGGTGGGTGACCTTTTCCCATCTCTTCCGGCCCCCCTCCCCCTGTTTTGCTTCGGTCGCGGGGGAGGGGGGGTCGAATGGTCAACTGGATTCCTTTAACTCGAGGCGGACAGGGGTCGGGGGCTTTACCGCCCCATACCATCCTATGATCGAGTTCCTTTAAAGCGAAGTCCACCCCCGACCCCGCCCCCTCTCCTTGTCGCTCCTCCAGGCGCGGGGGGGATGATGGGTAGCTGATTCCTATAACTTGAGGCGGAAGGACGGTGGCTTTACCGCCCCTACATGCCCATGATCGAGTTAACATAGGAAGTCCGCCCCTATCCCCCTC
>JAMKCH010040606.1:0-24338 GCA_023653785.1 Ophioderma brevispina | reverse complement strand
CTTCTTACGCAGCTTGTGGACGATCACCACACAATAACCTTTGGCTCCTTGGATTGAAACAGGGATTGTTTCTAAGAGTGGGTGCCTTATTTAAACAAAAAATGAAGTACAATAAAGCAAACTTTTCTTAATAAGAATGAGCATAAAATATTGAGAATTTTTTTTTTGGCCCTCCTCAGATGGTGTCATGAAGGGGGATAAGCCTCCAATGTAATCATTGAAACAAATAAATGGTTTCTAAGGAGGGGTTCAATTGTTTAAACGAATAAAAATGAGATACAAAAAAGTAAACTTAGACATTCCTAAAAATGATGAGAATAAAAGATGACAAAAAAAATTTTTTTTGTTTTTAAGCCCATCTCAGTTGTGGTCATAACAGTGGCAGCCGATATTTTAATCATGGTGGATACCGGCTCACCAAATCTTGGTGCATCCATTATGACACCATCTGAGATGGAACCCAACAACAATCTCATCTTTTATTTTCTAAGTCCTCCACAGAGGGTGTATGGATTCAATGGATATAACTTCAAGTTTGGTCGCCTGACTTAAGCAGGAAGACCACTAGGGATCAATTTGTCCACTGTCGGTGTTGATGGCTGTTGATGTCTGTGTTGTGAAAAAGGGTTAACGTTCATTTGCCTGTAATATCCCACATAACTTTGGATGGATTTTAAAATGGGTCACAGGTGCAACATGGCATACCCCATTTGTTGATGAGGTCTTAAAGGTCACATTCCAAGGTTAAATGTCATGGAGTCAAGTTGTAAATAGGCTGAAAATGTAAAATTGACTCCATTTGAAAAGTTGAATGTAATTGGAACAAACTTGATTTAGGTGGCAATGGGATCCCTCATTGTTGATGAGGTTAAAGTCACACCTTATCAAAGGTCAAGGTCATATGGGTCAAGTTGTAAAATAGCCTGAAAATGTAAAATTGACCTCATTGAAAAGTTGAAGTTCAATTGAAACCAAACTTGTTTTTGGAAGTATAATGCAAAAGGTCATGTGAGGGCCTATCATTCACAAACCGCGGACGGCAGGCGACACAAGCGGTCCGAGGACCGATGTATTTTTGTGTAGTAGAGTTATGCCATACTATATACATCAAATGCTGTCATTTGACATGGTATTGTACAATATCACTCGTTTGTCTCGGATCAAAGTGGGATGTCATGACGCACTTGCATTCGCTTCCGGCGTTTCGATTGTGCCGCCTTTATTCGCATGCGTAAATGCTGCAATTTCAGTTTATCATGCAAGTTCTAGGGCAAGAAGGTAACACACAAAGTGGACGTCACCTCGAACTGAAGCTCGAATGAGTACATGTATAAAAGGTGTTCTCCTTGCAACACCTTTCTGGATTCTTCCATAGGTCAAGGCATTTAAAATATTAATTTTTGTGACAAAAAATTGTCAGCTTGTTTGTATTGGTTTAGGCATTTTTCACAACCTCCTGATCTACATCCAACTTCATCCCATCTTTGCTAAAAATGAAACCTTCATTTGACATAAGGCAAATAACAACTAAACAGAATTATTCTTCAGTTATTGTGGACTGAATCCCTTCAGATATTAGAAAGCCATACAAAATAGATGGAACTAGAATTTCGCGGTTCTCGGGCTTTCGCGGTTGCGGCGGGTTGGGGGTTAGTGCCGTGCGGAACCTTATCAGACGTTGGGACCTGTAGCATTAGTAAACTTGTCACCACCTTAGGGTTCCTGTCTGAATACTGACCACAGGGCCCCTTGCAACTATACCAGGGCCCCTTTACTATGCTCCAAATTCCAATGTCTTTTCTTATTCGAAATACCCAAGACCCCTTCACCACCGTCTGGAAGCCCTTCCCAGCTGCCACAGGCATCTTCCCAACTAACCCAGATCCCCCCTCTCTCTCTACCAAAGGTGGCCTTTCCCAACTAACTTAGGTTCCTCATTCCAATAACAAAATGGGCACATTTCTACATTACCTTCCACACCCATCCCTTTAAGGTATATATAGTAGAAGTCATTTTATTAGGATCCGCGACCATTCATAGGATACCTTTGTTCTCAGGGATTTGACTAGACTGATATTTTTAAGAAAAAAAAAAAATGGCCCCCATGTACCTCCCCAAAATGGCGGAAACTGTTTAAGGCCGTTTTTCAAAATGGCCTCCGGCACATATTGAAAAGCATGAAAATCTATATCTCATGAAGTGGATGAGCTATGTTGACAATGATGTGTCGTTTTTTAACTATTTCTGACATTCCCAACCTTTGGTAAAATGGTATTTAAAGAGTTTGGGGGCCACCGTTGATCCTTAATCCAAGATGCCGCCGATGTTCTATTGAAAACATAAATTGTTTATCTTTGGAAGTAGTTGGTCTTGCGTGACAAATAAAGTATCTATGCTAACTTCTTTTGACATGCCCACAACCTTTTAAAAATGGTATTCAAAGTGTTTTGAGGTCATGTTTATCCTCAAATCCAAGATGGGCCGCCGCCATATGAACAAATCCAAGTCTATATCTCTTGAAGTAGTTGGGCTATTGTGCCAAATAAGTGTCATTTTTACATTTTGGACATGCTGAACCTTTTTAAAATGGTTTTCAAAGTGTTTTGGGGTCATTTGACCCTAAATCTAACATAGGCACAACAACGCCGTCGCCATTGAAAACATACTAATCTCGTGTTTACTCTTATTTATAATGAGGTGCATCACGTTTAACAAACACAAGTTACACCTGGTCTACTGACAAATTAGAGTTGCGAAGAAAGAGCCTATACAGTTATAGCATTCATAGCCTTTATCACGCCTGGATTGGGCGCGAATTTTAAAAGCCAAGCCCTGCATATGCTCACGCATACTGGCGGGGCAGTGCTTTGTTCGTTGCCCGGTTGACGTCACATGTCAACTCATCTAATACTACATCGTACTATGAACAATTTTTCCCTATGGGGGTAATGTATACGCCTCCAGGGATGATTAAAGTTTTTTTCATTTAGCTGACCAAGAGGAGTACGTAGTTTCAACAGGGGTGAAACCCATTTCAAACGCAGTCGTCCGTGCGTGGGCGCTGACATTTTGAATATTGCACGGAATATTAATTATTTGGGTGCTTGGTATACACACATAATGTCATTCCGATCAAACCAATTCCGCCAAACTATCAGTTGTTTGGGGTTGGTGCTATTTGGGTGCCATTGCCACACAACGAATGAATGACACATCAGTCGTCCTTTGAATTTTTTTTAAATAAACCGCCTCAAGTAATACATCTTTTCATCACCAAAGCGCGCATTGCATTATGAGAAAAAAGAGTAGCTGATCACACTGAATCCAGGTACACTAGTATTACAAACATACAAAACACCGGCCAACCTCTAACTCATCCATTAATTTGTATCACTACCGAATTAGTGGTATTCAAAGCGGCACCCACAGTAATGTGGAAGAAGCGAGGCAGCCATGGCTTGCTCTTGTTGTACGGCAAACCTGCGATGAACGTTAGTCTAAAGATTACGTACTTTTTGCCTCTCTATCTTATAGAACCCTCTTGTGGTTTCAAACACACAACTCCCAGTACGTATGTACAGTTAAAACACTTGAATTACAAATGTTTTGTATGTGTACCTATGCAGCTTTGCAGTGTCATATTAATCGCTGTCACTGACTGGTATGACCCGAGCTGTCAGAATCCTATCGTCATCACCACTTTCTTGTTCCGTCGCTGCTCTGGTCCTCCAGATCCAGATTCTGGGCGTTACTGAGGTGGTAGGTATGGCTGAGTAGGACCCGATGATGTAAGCATAATCCGTTGACAAATGCCACCCACAGACCATTAATGGCTGGGTCTGAAGCTGGGTAGTGTTTTTGAATTTAATGTCAAATATTTGCGCGCTCTAGATTGACGAAGGCTGTCTGGCTCAGGAAACTAGGAGTAATTATCTTCTTTTCTCTTCTTGCTCCCACTTGGCAGCGCTTTGCTTCTGATAGAGTCTGTGTTTACATCAGCGTATATGTTTTTATAACAAATCGCTCTAATCAGTAACTATCCCTTCTGTCACTACTGGAGCCTGTTTGCCAACATTTCGACAGTAGGTTATGTGCGTCCTTTAGATTCCTGTAGACGAACTGTGTACGGTTTGTCTTCCTTCGCATAAACGGCAGAATTGTGGCACAACCTGTAAGTACGTGTAGTGGGATGATAGATTCAGCCATTGATTCATCACATAAACACCTGGCACTGATAAATTTATCTTTCCGCTTTTAAGAGGCAGAGAAGTCCCTGTGGTCTTCTGTGCTCAAACAAATGCTCCTGTCACATAATTGCCATGTCGTCAGTGTCAAGAACCACCGCCGAGTGGTAGCTGAGATGTTGGCTTTAATGGTAAAACATAGCAGTGTCTGCCTAATCGGCATGGAAAACAGTGAGGTTAGGCATCAGCTCTTTGTAGAAAAATTCTCCATGGGAGCTCCTAATACACAGAATGAATGTCTTCCATATTTAATGCAAATGGAAGCATGCGTAAAAACCAGAAAAGTAGCTGCAGAAAAAAATGACACTGGCAACTCTGCCAGAGACCTATATAAATACACCTCCATTGTTGATAATGGGTCTAATTGGCTTTTAAAAAACTACTCCCACCCCAAAGAAGATAAAGGCTGATGCACAAATTCACATGGGAGATACACCGACAAAGTAGTGAGTGTGTTCTAGAGCAACCTAAAAACTCTGATGGGATAGTACAAAACGATGCTTATGAACGAGCTACCTATTCAAGACAGTGACCTTACTACACGCAGAGAATCTAGCACGCAGTGCGAAACGTGTTCATGAAGTCTGAGGAGAAGTTTCCTTCTTCTAGAGACTTCTATTCTCTTCTTAATAAACCTGAAAACAAGTGTCCTTCTTCAAGCATGTTCCTCAACAATGCATTTGATAGGACAGCAGCAACACGTTAATACTGAGATCATTCACTGCGTAGTAAATCCCTGCGAGGATCTTCTAAACTGATCTTTTTTGATGCTACCTCACTTGTTTCCAAGCCCGAAGCATACACGGCTATGTTTACCATCTACAGCCAAATTAGATCCTCAGGCTACACATCGGCAGTGGTTCTTGATACTGACAAGAATTATTGTCAGCAGCATTTGGTGCAAAGAAGACCACCAGGACTTCTCTTCCTTAAAGCGGACAGGTAAATGGTAATCATCCAGTGTTTATTGTGATGAAGCAATGCTTAATCTATCATCCCACTAACCTTACTTACATGTTGTGACCACAATTCTGCTTTTTCTAGAAACCGTCACATTCCGCCTACGGAATCTAAAGACCACATAACCTACTGTCGAATGTTGCATAACATCTCCATGAATAAGAGAATTACTGATCTAGAGCGATTTGTTCTAAAATCCATATACGCTGATGCTAAACCAATACTCTATCAAAGCCAGAGTCTTCCAAGTGGAGAGCATGAAGAGGAAGAAATTATACGCCTAGTTCCTGATCCAACAGCCTTCGTCCTCTAGAAAGCGCGCAAACTATTTGACATACATTCAAAAACAACTACCAGCTTCAGACCCAGCCATCACCTTGGTCATGGGTGGCATGTTGTAACGGCTTATGCTTACCTATCCGTCATACTCAGCCATCCCTCCCACCCTCAATAACGCCCAGAATCATGGATCTGGAGGACAGCGCCGACGGAAGTTGGGTGATGAACGACGTGATTCTGACAGCTCTGGGTCATACCAGTCAAGTGACAGCGATAATAATGGACACTTAAAAGCTGCATAGGTACACATACATACATGTAATTTCAAGTGTTTAAATGTACATACAGTCCGGAGTCTGTGTTGAAACTACTTAACTCCTCTTGGCAGCTACATGAACAAACTTACATCCCTGGAGGCGTCTACATATAACCCCCTATAGAAATATTTGCTCATAGTACGATGTAGTATAGATTAGTTGAATGTGACGTCAACGCCGGCAACGAACAAATCACTGCCCACCGCAGATGCCGTGAGCATATGCGGGTTGTGCTTTTAAACATTCGCTCTCAATCAGGCGGCAAGGCCCCCTATTGACTGCTATAACTGTATAGCAATTCTTCGCACCTCACATTCAGTAACCAGTGCTAACTTTTTTTGTAAACGTGATGTCACCTCATTATAAAATACTTAAAACCATAATTTAGTATGTTTTCAATATGGCGTTCGGCGGGCCATCTTAATTTAGGGGTCACATGACCCCAGAAACAACTTTGAAAAAAAACCATTTTTAAAAGTTCAGCCGGTCAAAAGAGTTAAAAAATGACACTTTATTTGGCACAATAGCCCAACTACTTCAAGACTTGTATATAGACTTGTATTTTTTCAATATTGCCGGCGGCCCTCTTGGATTTGAGATCAACATGACCTCAAACACTTTGAATACGTTAAAAGGTTTGGCATTTCAAAAGAAGTTACATAGATACTTTATTTGTCACGCAAGACCACTACTTCAAAAGATAAACAAATTTACGTTGTTAATATAATAATGGCCGGCCATCTTGGATTTAAGGATCAAGGTGGCCCCAAACTCTTAAATACCATTTTAAAGGTTTGGAAATGTCAGAAATAGTTCAAAAAACGACACATCATTTGTCAACATATCATCCACTTCATGAAATAAAGATTTTCATGCTTTTCGAGGAAATATGTTGCCGTCGGCCATTTTGAAAAACGGCCTATAAACATTTTCCTTTCTCCCCGCCATTTTGGGAGGTACATGGGTGGCCATTTTTTCTAAAATTATATCGTCTAGTCAAATCCACTGAGAAAGAAAGGTATCCTATGAATGGTCACGAGCCTAAGAAAATGACTCTACTATGGGCCAATTCCCACTACCCATCCCACCTACCCTTGGTCCTTTTTGGTGGTATTACACTTGATATGTCGTCATGCGCTATATGATGTTTGGGCAGAAGCCGCTGACGGAATAGAATTGGCAATACCTCATTTACATCCATAAAACCTCTACATATTTTACTTCTCAACCTCCCAGAGTGCCATTTCCCAACTACCCCGGGTTCTCTTTTCCAACAACCCCATGGTTCCACATTATCAGAGTGTTTGCCAATCACCACCCTTCCACCAACCAACCCTCCCCACCCCCTTGCAGGTTCTAATTTTCACCAAATTAAAAAATTAAAAAAAAACCATATTTTTAATTATTTGTGGTTGTATCGAGAATTTCATTATTTCTTAAATTTCTTTTTAAACTTTTAGTTACTTACTAACGTTGTTATTTATGCTCAAGTTTAATTGTTCATTTACTTTACTGTTTTTATTTTAATTAGTATTTAATAATACCATGCCACATTTTTCCTGAACAAATTACTTTTCATATTTTATCAACGTGTATTTTGGTGTATTTTCATATGCTTCCCAACTAAATTTAATAATTGTTTGTTTTTAGTATTTTGTTGTGCTTAAGTCGTTTAAGTTATACAAACTCGATCTTGGGGTGTTAGGTACAATTTTGTTCACGCCAACTTCCAAATGTTTTTTTAAAATGGACTTTAATTATAAAAACAGTCTTAACACGAGACGGCACAGGTGGTAAGTTTTACGTTAGCCATTGTAAAACAAGTTTTGCATCAAGAGGGCTAAGAACAAATGGGCTCACAATACGGAATGAATTGTCGCCGAATATTAAGTGAACATTATAAAAACGTGGCTGTTAAAAAGCGCTTTTTAAAGAGACACTGGCCACATTTGAAAAAAAAAGTGGCCCTCAAGATTTTCAAATCGATATTTTGCAGGTTGTGAAGCTTTTAATACAAAAGCCATCACCCGAAATGAGTAAGACCCAAACAATCAGTTTCTATGGGTAAACAGCTGAACGATTTTATAAGTTAAAAGACGAAAATTGCGTTGTTAACACAAGAACACGCCACGCCGTTATAATGTTTCCCACGTATGCAACATCACGTTGACGAGTCGATAACCTTGGGGTTTAATATCGTGAGACGAGTCAAAAAAATATTCATGTAATATACACATTTGTTGATTAAAGTTATGGAAAACTTAAAAGTGGCCTAATTACCTGGATGTCTTATCCTCATATCAATGTCCCTATCTGTTTGGGGTTGTGATTTTTATGTGTAAAATATATCTCTGTTCTTCCAATGGCCCTAGGAATAGTTCCGGGACTGGACACCTGATTTTGGGGGGTCTAGCTGCACTCACCTATAGAAAGGTTGCAGTAGGTTTTTAGATAGAAACCTGTCTTAGACACATATGGTTGGATAATAAAAATTCTAAATCAGGGCAAAAGATTTGATTATTATAACTGCTTTTGATTATTTCACTGTATGTCAATAGGCCAAATTTTGAGCAATTTTTTAGGGGTAGGGGTGGTAACTCTTTCGAGCACAATTTCAAAAGATGAACACAAATGATCCTAAAAATTGTATCCGGAATAAATGGCAAACTTTTTTAAGATTGTGTGATTTTAAAATTAGAGTTGTGATACAATTGGGTAGTATAGCCATTGTAATGAATAAGTGCATTTTTGGGCAAAATTAGCAACTTCTTGGTTATGTTCCTTTCAAAATATGGTATCCATAACATATACACTGGTGAAGTGAGCCAATTTTGTTTTTGTGAGCGGTGGCAACAATGCTGGTCAGTTTTGGGAAAAGTTTGACAAATCGAAAAAACAATTCTTGGTTACTTTTTAGTAAATGGCTAATATAAAGTACTAAATTTTTCCCAAAATGACTAAAAATTCGTGATTTTTAGCATTGTTGAAGGATTACGGGACGATTCAACTTATTTTGGTGGCCTTGATAGTACAAAATGGCTCAAAGTATTTTAAGGTCATTGTACATAAAAAAAGGACACATAAAGTCAGGCAATGTCAGGAAATAGCAATATTTAAGGTTGCCATGGGAAACCAGAACAATGGATGCAGCTGTAAAGGGCTAAAGTAGGAAAAATGTTGTAGGACAAAACTTTGAATGGTATTTCCACCATGTCATATGCTGCACATGGTGTGACATTTATTAAACATATCTGGAATCGAGTACAGATCAGAGCAATTACTGTTGCCATGGAAACGCGTCAAAGATGCATGAAAACGGTTGGTTTTTAGCAGCTGAAATGTTACGGGACGATTAAACACATTTTTCGTGATCCGTGATGGCACGGAAATGCTCAAATTATTTGGTGTTTGGGTGTACGTAATACATAATCTAAAGTCAAGAATATTAGCATATGATGGTTGCCAATGGAACCAGTGACACTAGAGCTGTGAGTTTTTGAAACCATATATGGGGGGACATTTAATAAAATTTGAATATAAGCACCGGTCACCAAATAAAAAATAGTACACTAGACACAAACACCAATATATAAAATTTGGGTTTTGAAACTTAAGTGGACCGAAGGGTTTCCACTCCCAAGAGGCGTCCATAGACACCAAGAAAAGCACTTTCCTGAAGGAATTGTGGCATGAAATTTATAAGCTAACTGAGCCTTGACTACAGCCCATGGTATACATAAATTAACCCAAAAACTTGCTATTTTAGGCAATCCTGTATTTGATAGGCACCGTATAACTTCACCCTAACAGCTTCCCAAGGACACACATTCATGGCCATGGCAGAAGCTCGACTTGCAATACATACATCGTGAGTTCAAAATTTAAGTCCAATTCTCGAAGTAGTTTGTAGCCTTTTTGAAGCTTTGCGCTTTTTTTTATTTGATAAAGTCCCTGAATAATTGGCGCCCTGTTGCACGATGTGGACTAGCGCCTCGCTCGCCATCGGACACGTGCCTTTATGGTTGTCCTGTCGAGGTTGAGAGACAAAACATTTTTCGAGGCGTGTCTTAACAAAGACTACGAGTTTCGGGAGGAAAGTTTGAGGGTGTTTTTTATGTACCTTCAAAGATGTGAGCAAGATTTTGGGTCCAACCTGGGAAATGTGGGGAACCTCTTGCTAGACGACAAGGGTATTTCAAAAGGGCCACCAAAATTTATGAGAATGGAATATATTAAAACCAAAACACAGCGATGCTGAGAGTCAAAATGATTTTGTGGCACTTATAGTGGACAGGTCTTCCCACATTCCCGAAGGAATTTTTGCACGAATTTATACTACCACATGCAGGGTCATAAGCAATGAAAAATTTAGCAATAAATTAGAATTCCACGAAGACCTTATCCTTCAATTTCTAGTTGATCACTCGATAATGGCATACCTTCACATTCCCTTGCATTCGTCATTTCTTGTTGGCCTCTCTCACATCACTATGATCAATTATGTTCTTTTGCCCCTAATATTGTTAAATTAATTGTCAATGTCCTCGTCTTGTCTGTCAATGTTTTGTTTTGTCCAATCTTGTCCCGTCCTGACTAGTAATCCAAGAAATTGTAAACTTGTATAGTTGTATAGGTGGGGCCCATGCTCAAAGGCCATCTGACTTATTATGGCCTCGCCTGCATTTATTTTAATGTCTGTACTAAATTCTGTTTACAAAACACCATTTACCTCTTTATATTTCTGTAATGAATTTTATCATTATGTAATGTATTGGGGACTGAATGAAGATGCTAGGATTGAAGATGATATTTAAATAAAACTTATTTGAATTGAAAAAATTAAAACAGAACCTTAAAATTAGGGGCAAAACCATTTTAAAATTCAGAAAAAAAAAGAAACACAAATTACACGGCCCTAGTTTCCACAAAATATATACCGTATGTGCAATAAAAAGTTGTATATGAGTTCTAAAAGGTTCAATCTAACTATACTGAACACCAGATTATAATTTTTTAATATGTTCATATTCTGGTAGGTGTAATGTCTGCGTGTACCTTTTCCATTGGTTTTGTACAGTGGCGTGATGGAGGTATGGCAAAATCAAAGTGATCACTGTCAGTATATAAAGGGTTAACTGAATACATAAATTTTAAAACAGGAAAATATTCTTTAATTACTTGTTTTATTAAATCCCGTTTTTTAAATCCTGAAACTCCTGTTGGTGGACAAGGGGTGGGTTAAAAGTTACCAATTACAATTCAAAAGATATGAGTCGGAAAAAAGTATATCGTTAGTCGTAAAACTGGGAGAAATGGTTTGCGGGCCCTAGGAAACCATTGTACATTTAGTGTTTAATGCTAGATATAGTGCTATTCCAATAAATGAGGTTTGTGAGATATAGTACACATAATAAAGGCTTTTCAAAATGGCGTTCAAATATCTTTTTGGGGACGTTATAAATTTATATTTTTATAATTAAATTACACTAGACTTTCTTATCATACATATGAGGTGTGAGAGTGTGATGCCCCAATTAATTAAAATTGTTCTCCCCCCCCCCCCATGAAAATATCTGGTAATCCACTGCAGTGAGGATATGTGTGGATGCACAAATCTTTCTATATAAAACTGTACCAATTTTTTGCTAAAAATCATCGTCGTACCTCGGAAGAAAGTCTCAATAAAAATGGGGGGGCTTTTGTCCACACGTGGTAACGATAATTTTGCAAAAATTCATTATACAACGAATCCGACGGCGACTATTCTCGCCACTACGCCGTGGACGGCGCACTCACCATCCGTCATGACTGGGGGGCATCTTTTTGCATTTCCGTTATACACCGCGTTTACGTGTATGTAGGGTACCACCAAAGAAGCGGATAATTTGAGCAGTTCTGACGGCCAAAAACCAACACTTTATTTCACTGTTATCCATTTGTATATCATAATGGGCGGCTCAAGGAAAAAAAAATGTAATTTCTTGGCTGCACAAATAGCGATTAAAAAAGTTACAAAAATGCGAAACGAACTTCGTGCGAATTCCCTCGCTAATGACACATAATGAAACAATCATCGTATTCCAGTTCAGTCTAAAATACCACATTGGTAAACTCGCCGGTCATTTTCCCGTGCTACTGATAGGTTCCAGGCGTAGCACATTCCATGCACCAAACGAGGACTAATTTTGTTCAGATCTCCGAAAATCGATTCAAAGGGGAAAGAAGGAAGTGTTCCTTTCTAAAACACCAACAACCGCATCGGAAGATTGTACGTTTTCGGCAAATACGATCGGTCTTTGGGAAAACTATATTCAAGTTTTCACGTACACGGAATATAGCAACATTCTATTGTTACTTTATTTTTGTTCCTGGAGTTTGGAATTTTACAAAAAATTTATTTTTCTCAAGCGGCTGTTATTACCCATTTTTAACACGTATTCTAACCATAAGCGTTCATTCTCAGTTCACGCAAGTGGGCGAGATAAACCTTCAATTTTTACAACAACAGTAAGGACACTTGCCCTGGACTCCAGTTTAGGCCAGTCCCTGACAGCAACCTTCCATAACCATGGAAATACACGTGTGAAATTGTTAACAATGCAAAAAAGGTAGGTTGTAAATTCTTATTATCATGATTATGGGGCTTACTTATTCGTTCGTTAAGCAATATGCGGCGTGTGTGTAATGTGTCAGGTGTGTTTTTGGTGGCCGGGATGCCCCCAGTAATGGCGGCGACGTCGAGGTGTCCTTTCTAGGCTTCCCCGTCGGATTCGTGTATAAGTCGCCCACTAATAGTGGGTATTTGTAAATAACGGGCTGCTATCAAATAAATCTACATAGATATAGCTGTGGTCAAAGACCACGCAACCAGCCGCGGATAGCTTCAAACCCAAGCCTAAAACTACCCCCAGCTTCGAAACCTAGCCAGCTTCGAATCTTAGCCTAGCTTCGAAACCAACCTATCTATATCTGAGACAGATCGGCACAGCAAGCACCACTGTCGAGTGCCCAAATTGTGTAAAACGTTTTTCTATGGAGTGTTAACTGAGCCTATGATAAGATTGCGATTTATTCCGTATTTGAAATAATAAAATTTGTCAAATTCCACAATTTGGCACTCGACGACCCTCACAGTCCAGGTAGTGACCTTTGACCCTAAAGACCTTCGATCTAGAAAATATTTAAACATATTTGGATTGTCATAAGGATCATAGTAAATTTCTGTCCATTAGTAGGATTTTTGAAAATTTGACCTTTGATCCTCTTATGACGTTGTTCTCAAAAAATATTTCAACCTGATAGGTTTGTCATTAAGGATCATTAAGGTAAAAATATCAGCTCAATCGGATTGATTTTGAAAAAAAAAAAAATCGACCTTTGACCTCTTAAGACATTTGATTCGAAAAATATTCAAACATTGTGTAAGGATGTGATAAGGATCATTTAAAATTTATTAGAGCTCAATTGGAGCATTGTGAAAAATTTGATCTCGACCTCTTAAGACCTTTGAGCCCATCATATTTCAATATGTTTAGTGTCATAAAGATCATTTCAGTTTTAAATTTCAGCTCAATCGAGCATTTTGAACATGTGAACCTTTGACTTCTATATGACCTTTGTTGATCTCGAAAAATATTTAAACAGGTTTAGGATGTCATAAGGATCTTTCGATTAAATTTCAGCTCAATTCGGAGGCTTTTGAAAAAAAAATGACTTTGACCTCCTTAAGACTTTGGATCTCTAAAATTATTGCAACATGTTTAGGATGTATTAAGGATCAATTCAGTTTCATTATTGCTCAATTGGAGCATAGCATTTTGAAAATTGACTTTGACCTCTGAATGACCTTTGGACTCCAAAATATTTCTTTCAAATATGTTTGGAATTGTCATAAAGATCATTTCAGTTTAAATTCAAGCTCAATCAGGCATTTTGAAAATGTGACCTTTCGACCTCCTAATGACCTTTGATCCGAAAATATTTCCACATGTTTAGGATGGTACGGAAGGATTCTTTCGATTAAATTTCAGCTCCAGCGGAGGCTTTTGAAAAAAAATGAACCTTTGACCGCTTAATGACCTGTGATCCGAAAATATTTCAACATGTTAGGATGTCATTTAAGGATCATTTAAGCAAAATTTCACGCTTAATCGGAGCATTTTTGAAAGGTGACCTTGACCCTTAATGACCTCCATTACCTGTATGAATTTATAACATGCACAGTACAAGAGCACCAATCTACCAATCCATTTCTGATTTTTATTTTTTTTTACAATAATAAAGAGTGGAATCTATTATAACATGCTACGCTACAAAATCCAACGTTATTCTTATTTTTTATTTCGATTTTCTTGGGGCTAAGGAGAAAACATAGAACCGCCATACATATGTCATCTAAATTGAAACCTTCCCCGGGAAATTAACAGCACTGAAGTACGATGTTTTTGAATTCATCAATCGAGTTAAAAGATTTTATTTTGTTTTTGACGGTGATTTCCCGATCGGACAGCATACTACTTTAATGCGGTTTCAAACAACCCAAGGGTGGCTTGACCGGAAGGAATGAAAGGGAGCGCAGTGCAATTAAATAAATCCCCCTACAATAAAGTAAAGGACTAATATTATAGTGAAGCGGAGTTGTGAATCTACATACCCTTACGTTTAGAAACCAATCTAAAATCTCCTAGATCGATTGTTAATCCTCATGTAAGTAGATTTAACCTTTCCTTCGAATGAATGTAAGGCTTTGCCAGTTAAAGAAAATTCTGGCTCTTGCCAGACCCAATGTTAGGAGCCATTAATAATGGCGTAAGACAGGCCGAGCGAGGCTGACGAAAAGCGAGCGAAAAAAAAACGAACCCCCCTTACCCGATTTGGACCAAAATGCCCCCTATCTCTGACCAACCGGTGACATTGAAAACACTTATCTGTGTACACCACATATGAAGCATGATTTCAGAGGTCCTTAGGAACAATTTTGGGTTTAGAGCTCTTGATTGCGGGAGACAGAAGGATTTCTAGATTTTTGAACCAAAAAAATTTAATATTCTCTTCAATTCACTGAACCCAAAATCTGTTGTACACCTATTTGAGGGGGGGTCAGTGGTCCTCTGGATTGAATTTGGCGTCTTCTTCAATTGCCCAAGCGTTGGCAACTAGACGCAATTTTTTTAAGTTTTGCGCGAGGGGTTGCCAGAAGAAGAAGAGAAAGAAGAAAGAAGAAGGAAAAGACACAGAACAATACAATAACCAGCCGTGCTACGCACACGGCTGGTGTTAAAAAATTAAATATATTCAAAAGGCTCAGAATAATTCCAAAAGACTCAGCAGGTAAGTAGTCACAAGGATTCTTTCGAGTCCAAATGTAATAATTTAAAAACTGGATGCAAAATTACACTATTCTGAGTCAAACGATTCGGGTGATAAAGGGGGGTGATAGAGTTACGCAATCTCATGTTCAATATAATAAGCCTGTCAATTTTGGAAAGAAAGGCAGAGGCAGGTAAAAGTAAACCATTTGTTGGTCATAATGGAACATAATGGCCTTTGTTTTAGACAAGCAATAGTTCCCTCTTTGGGGTTTGCCAAAGAAAGCGTACAGAGGTTTGTAAGTTTTTGCTAAAGTTTAAAAAATTCCTAAACACCAATTTGAATAGGAATTGTGGGGGATAAACAACAGGAGTTTCTCGTAGTTTTTGAGAAACTCCGGAGAGATTGCTATTGTAGGACGCGTTTCGAGTAACTCTGATCAAAATACTTGATCTTTTGGTTAATCTCATCAGCTACTTTTGCTATGCTAATTTGGGTCTACTGGTGTTGTTTGGTTAATATTTTTGATGAAAAGAGCCTTAATCACTATCATTAGGCACTCATTGAATAGGCAATAATGTCATTTGTGGTGTAAGTAGACCTAAAATAAACAAATGCAACAGCAGTATGGTTTAGTACATAGTTTATTTAGGTCCCCTTTTTGTGACAAAAAATCTAAACTATTTTGATTTCATTGAGTTTCGAATTTAGAAAGAATGGGATATTTTATCGTTCTGTTATAATAATTTATTGAGAGAGATAAGGAGCTTTCATCCGGTTTAAGCATGTTGTGAACTCATTAAAGCAAAGCCTAGTGACTTTTTTAGTACAAAAGTAAGGGGTGCCGGAGAAGGCCCCTAAAGACCTCAGTTATGAGATCGGATGAGAGTACAAGGATTCTCATTTTTTTGTTGTTTTGACTAAGGAGTCAAGGCTTAGAGGGGTTTGGTTTTTCTATGATTTCTGTAGGACTTTGTATTTGTTAAAACATGTTTAGCTAGACTATATCATTAGGCCTAAGAAATGTTTGTAGGCATAACCAAAATAGATCTCGGCTGCAAGATTTGTGAAGTCCTAGATTTATTGAAGATCATAAAGTATGAAAGGTAGGCCCCTGTTTAAGGCTTGGTTTTAGTATGATTTTAGGGTAGAGGGGACCTGTAATTTAATTGTAGCCTATGATGTGAAATGATAGGCCTACTGAGGTTTTGTAGGTCTATCGGTTTACATCATGGCATTATGATATTTTTATTAAGGTTTCAACTATCCCGTGATCATGATGGTAATCAAATTCAAAACTAATATTCCGCAATGTCTTTTGAATTTCATAAAAGTGCATATTGATGAGATAACGTCATTTTCGTTGAGAAGTTGAGAAGATCTAGCCCCCAAATCCTTCGAGTTGGGGACATTGGTCACTTTCAGTTTGCCAGGACAGCTTCCTCCCGAATATGCTCATTTAGAGTTCGAAGAATGCAGATCATTATCTGATGCTGATGTAATCTTAGCTCTAAATAGGACGCTCTCCTAGATTGTGGGTGCGTCGAAGTGCGATATGTACGGGAGAGACGCAGGGGAACGATTTCGGTTCAGATTTGATTTTCCAGATATGAAAGGCCAGTTCCTGAGAAGTGGCCTGTTGATATCAGGGCCATGGCTTTACTTTGGGGGAAGTAGTCAGTGCCGAAGACTAAAGGAATGTTATCGCGGGTCTTTTGGTACATCCTCTAGATAGATATTTCTTCTTTGTATGAAATATCGACAAGCATTTAAGCACTTCCGACTTCTCATATCTCCTTTGGAGTAGTTTGGATATGAAAACATCAAGTTTGTGCTTATATTATGATTCCGAGCTGGAGTTGAATATCTCTGATTAGCATCATTCTTGACATGCCACGGAAGCATTGCTTTTGGGTGAGATGAATCTCTTGCGAGATATCGGAATGTGTCACAGGGTTTACTGAAACTTTAATTATCTAGAATATATGCTTTTTCAAATCTAATCCCTTTACAGGAGTTAGGTCTAGAAGTATGATTATGATTTTTGACCACTCGTGTGTGAATGTCAAAGTCGGATGCATAGAGTTTATCCGACTAATGAAATCAGTAGATCTCTTTCGTCACCAGTCCAGAACATGAGGATATCATCTCGATAGAGAAAAACCATTGTGGAAGATTTGCGTCACTTAAAGAAATGAACCGTTTGTTTTCCAGACATGGAAACATTATTATCACAGATTCGGGGAAAGGGAACATTTTGGCCAATCGCAACGCCTGTCGTTTGAAAATAGTTAATTTCAGTAAACGCGAAACAATTCTTTGCAACACCAGTTGTAATATGCTTCCATATGATGGACATGTGCATTCTAGGAAAAATAGTTTCCGGATTTGTAACTAATAGAAGAGCATGAGGATTCCTGTTCTACTTCATTTTGGAGAACATTTGTGAAACATCCGATACAGTCTATGTTCCCCAAAAGACTCGCTTTTTGGTTACGTGTCGTGTTCAAGTCGTCCTTTCACCATCTTAGTGTCTTTTGAATGTAAATGTTTTGTTTTCCCTGGACCAGAGGCACAAGAAAAAAGTCGATAAATCACAATTTTTTCCACTGGTCCTCCACACATTGCTGGGGGGGGGGGGGTGGGGGGGGAAATAGGTCTTCCTATGAAGACTTTACCAGCAGGACTCTTTTTGTGAATTTTGGCGGAAGTAGCAAACAGGAGTTAGAGTTTTGGTTTCTTTAGGGGTACAAATAAATGTGTGTTTTTTATCACTACTTGCGGATCCCCATAACATGAGGTTTAGCTGTTTTTGAATCAATTTCACCGTGTCAGATGTCATATAAACATCGATTTTAGTGGATGATTACCTTCAAGCATTGTTTCACCTTACCCACGAATGATGAATTCAGCTTAATTGATTATACAACGCCACGAGATTCAGCCGTTTTTGGAAAAAAAACCAAGTGTTCTTGTCTTTTAAGAGATCTGAGAGCTTGACGTTGGGTTTTGTCAAGTTACCATGTGTGTTTATCTTTCGAGTTAGCTAGTTCACAATCTTGTAGATTCCAGGTAATTTTTAGATCTAAGCAAGGTGTGGGAAAATTGGGGTAGCCAAGATAGAAGAAGTTTTCCTTGCAACGATGATAGGTTTGCTCCTTTTTTGACATGACTGGGGTAAAGGCCACTGCGCCTTTTCTCATGAATTGTTGAACAACCTATCAAGCCAAAATAGCCTTTTGGTTGCTTTAGGTCATCAACAAATTTAAAACCTCGGTCCAAACAGATTATTCGGCATACAGTGACACATTTTAGTTTGCTAAATTTATGACAAACTTTATTCAAATCGGCTAAGTCCTTAAGTTTTTGCTTACTTTTGGGAATTTAAAAGGCAAAAGTTTCGGACTTTAATTGCCTATTTTGTTCTTTTAATATTCTGTTCCGGAATTCCTGTTCTTAGCCATTTTATGGTATGAAATGTGTCACGCTTTGACACGGGCTATATGCCCCTAAATTTTGCCTGACACTGGATGTGATATGTATTAAGTGTTTTTTGAGTAACCATGTAGGACTAGGGTGGCTTGCGAGCCATGTCTCTTTCTTGTAGATTGGGTGGCCCTGAAAGAGCCTAAGTTAGTTAAAACCTAACTCAATATTCAAGTCCTGCAGATCTGGGCTTTGGCTTAGCAAGCTTCCGAGGACTTACTTTGGTGACTCACTCACTCGTTTTGTCCTCCTTGATTTCTACGGGCACAATGGATTGGTTACGATCTGAATAGCTCCAGACCGCTGCTTCTCATCAGGCCGGGAGGGTTTGGTGTGAAGTAGACGCAGGCGTGATGAGCTAATTCATTGCCTTTTATCCAAGGCTGTCGCCAGCATAAGCTTTTGCGAGCAATCACGCAAAATGTTCCCACTCCGTGGAGAGCCCAACTCGGCTGGGCCCCCAGGAGATTGAGGTACCGGCTTTGGATTGTGAACGAGAACATTTGCGGAGCTGCATCGCTCGCTTTGACGTTCTTGAGTCATGGGCTAGAGACGTTTGCATCTAGACTGGCAAGTACGGACATGTTTGATTTTGCCCAGCTCCGTCCACACCAATTCTTTCTTAGCCCTGTCTGAGAGAATGATCTTGGACTTGGTAGGCTTGGTCGGCTTGGTCGGCTTGGTTTTCGAAGACTTTGTTTGGTGCCGGCGAGATCCTCCAGTTTGGGTGTTTGTCTTACTTTGACAGAATTCTTGGGTAATTTGAAGTCCGCCCGAAAAAAAAGAAAAGACCCAGTCCAGCTTTCTTCGGAGTTGGAGGCAGAGGGAAGTGTCGTCCATCCAGTCGAGAGAGTTGCTCGTTTATCGGACAGGTCGGAGTAGGGACTCGACGGCCATCTGAAGCAAGGAAAGAAGCCAAAATGACATATGCCTATTAATGAGTGCCTAAATGATAGTGATAAGCTCTTCATTAAAAAATATTTACCAAAAACACCAGCGTAACACAAATTAGAATAGCAAAATAGCTGATGAGATTAACCCAAAAAAGATCAAAAGTCATTGATCATCGATGAAACGCGTCCTTACAATGCTATCTCTCTGAGTCTCAAAAACTAGAGAAACTCATGTTGTTTTTCCCACATTGTATTCAAATTGGATTGTTATGAATTTTGTCTTCAAAACTTAGCCCAAAACTTACAAGCCCCCTTATGTACGCTTCTTTGACAAACCAGAAATAGATGGGGCGAACGATTGCTGTCTTAAAACCAAATGGACCACTTATGTTACAAGACGACAAGAAATGGCTGTTTTACCCGCTCTTCACAAAAAACGATAGGCCCTAGGGTAACCGAACACGGGATTGCGTAAATCTATCACCCCCTCTTACAACCCCTGATCTACTCCGGTTCTATACTCCTTCGTCCTCTGCGAATGTAGACACCAACCCGATAGAATAGTGCGCTGGCATTTTCTCCTGATGACCTGGGTCGTTAGCGAGGACTAGGAATCATCTTGTTCGTTACCCCAAAACTATAGGCCTCTACCTGGGTGAAAACGGAAGCAGACATTTTGTCATGTAAAATAAATCATCATGGACAAACATTTTGGTCAAAAAAAACATATCCACTTTCAATGTTTTGATTTTGGTCAAAAACACATGGCAAGTTCAACACCCTTTGACAATTACCCCAAACATCTGGTTGACAATTGTCAATCTAAAGATGAACCAGGATCATATTACGCTCTATAAATTTTAGAGCCTCTATCGATATTTGACTTGTATAATTCTAAAAAACAGATTAATTACGAAAGTTAAAAGTCAAGCTTCGGAACTATACTCTACCCTGCGTATTTTATGCTTACGGTTTTTCAAAACTGAGCATACACCCAACAAAGCCTCTATAGGTTACCTTTTCAAAACCCGCAAAGAGGGAACTATTATTTGTCAAAAACAAATGGACATTTTTTCCCATTAAGTGACAACAAATGGGTACTTTACCTGCTCTTCCAAAATTGACAGGCTTAGGATACTTGAACATGAGATTGCGTAACTATATCACCCCTCTTTACCAATCTTAGGTAGTAACTTACGTTCAACAACTAGGGCCCACGTTAGTCTTACGAGTGGCTTCTTCGGCCGAACGAACACCGGACGTTAACTTAATGTAGCTTAACTTGTGAAATTAGACTATAGCGTCTTATTTCACTTTACATTGTGCAAATTATCAGAGATGTATCATAAAAATGCACAAGTGCCAAAATTTGTCACGAATCTGCTCTGCTAAATTATTTTTGTCACAAGTACCCTTTCAATACTTGGAATGTGTATGACACTTACTTTCAAAAATATTTCGAACTGTTCCCAACGCATCTTTGGCGCATTTCCATAGCAACAGTAATTGCTCTGATACCCTGTACTCGGATTAAAATATGTTTATTTATTCCACAACCATGTGCAGTTACATGATATGGCGTAATAACTTCAAAAGTATTGTCTTACACGTATTTCTACTTTAGCCATTAACAGCTCTAGTGGTCACTGGTTACCATTGGGCAAACCATTAAGATATCGCTATTTTCTGACTTTATGTACTTTCGTTACTGTACAACAACCCCAAAATAACTGTGAGGCCATTCTGCTAACATAAGGGGCAGACAAAAATAAGTAAATCGGTCACTTAAATCTTCAAACATTGCTAAAAATCATGATTTTATGATTTTTTGGAAAAATTGCGTTATTTATAAGCCATTACTAAAAAAGTAACAGAAAGTGGGGTTCTCAAATTTCCCAAAAAACCTGACCAGCATTGTTTTCATTCCACAAGAACAAAATTGGCTCATTCGCCATGTATATGTTATGGATAACATATTTTAAAAAGCAAACAAAAATATCAAAAATTTACTAAATTTTGACAAAAAAATGCCCATTTATTAACTTACAATAAGATATAACTACCCAATTAAACCAAATATCGATTTAAAAATCACCTGACTTATCAAACCATTGCTATTTATAGAGATAATAATTATGGACCATGGGGATTCAGGTGTTTTTGGAAAAATTATGCTCCAAAAAGTGCTTACCCTACCCTTCTAAAGCACTGGCCTCAAAATCGCCCAATGAGGCATACAGTGAAATTAATAAAAACCGATGTAGCAAAACTTTTGCCACATTGCAGATTTTTTTTATCAAAATCGAATGTATCTTGACAGGCTCTTCTAAACAAAAAAAAATTGCTTCAAAACTTCGAGGGTGCGGTGCAGGAACTAAAAACTAGAGCACTACAGAGATTTTAGTCCCGGACGGACTATTCATTTGAGAGCAAGCAAATTGAAGAGAAGAGAAAGAAAGAAAATTTCATATTTTGTGAAAATGTGCCAGTGCCGCTTTGCATCATTATTTGCTGATGTCGTATACCGCTAGAGATCTAACTTTAATTTGTTGCATTGTTTGCTTTGATTCATTAAACTGTGGTCACAAAGCACCTAAATATTTAGTTGCAACATTTTGTTAATTATGTATATGCTTTATGTGAATGAGGGTGCCCTCGTCTGGCAACCTTTGGCCTTTTGGTCACCTACGCCTATATAATTGTATTATTTTTTTTCTCACTTCCTGTGTATTGTAACTCATTATAACTGTCAATGATAGGAAATAAAGAAGTAGTTGATAGTGTATCCATTTATCTTACTTTTAACGATTTTTATTTTATTTTAAAGTAGTACATGTTTAGTGATGTATTTTCGTTTAGTTGCATTTTTTAGTATGTATACATTTTATTTTTGTTATTAATTTTGGTTACTTATTGGTTGGGAAACACGTTTTAGCCAAAATAAACAAAAATAATAAAACAAAAATGCATGAAAATAACATTTAATAAATAAAATTAAAAAAATCAAAAGAATTAACAATTGAAACAATGAGGTGAAAAAAAGAAATGTATAAGAAAATAGAAAAGAGACAAATACAAATAGAATTTCAAAGAAACAACAAATTAAAATTAAATTAAAAATACACAATAATTAAGCAAAAAACAGAGAAAAAAGGGGAGGAAGAAAAAAGGGGAAGAAAATGAAATGAAAAAAGGAGAAAAAGCAAAAATACCGGCACACATTTCTGATAACAAACAGCTCAACAAGAACAAAACTAAATAACATACATGTGCGCAGATTACCTTGGACGCTGCGCCAATGGTCACAGGCGGATGGAAGACAGATCACGTCACAAATGGACAAGGACTTCTAATAGCCAGAAAAGGTAAGATTTACCGAGCATAAAAGCAAGCCAAATTACTCACACACAACATCATGAACTGTTTTTCCTATATAGCCTATAAAAGAATAAAACATTACAAATCTCTAATTGATAATTTCACCATCAGTGAAAAATCATACAAGGCCCTTTATTGCCGCAAAAGCGTACACCATCACCCCCTACTAAGTTTAACCAACCCCCTATGTAAGTAACATTCCCACATGGCGAGTCGGAAACCGAAAACAAAAACGCTCAATGCTTGAAAAACTTGCATCACAATTCGTCCAAAGTTCACCTTTTTTCTTCACAAAACAAAATTATTAAAACAAGCCTTGGCCCTGAGACGACTTCAACACATTAACATTCCAATTTGTTATAGCTCCCAACAAAGATCCACTATCAAAAACCATTAACAGTATAGCAGGGGGTTGCGGGGTAGGACAAGACCTGCTCGATTTGGGCTTTGGGGATTCCAAACGGTTATTTGTGGAACGCTACTGCATTTTACTATGCGTAGCCTGTGTGTCTCAGGGTTTCATTACAAAATCTCCTCTTAAACCCTAGTTCAATAAATCTTAGTATATCATGATAAATAAGGGATAAAGTATTCCGACTTCAAAATCCGTCTGGGGTTAGTGGATTACCCGCTATAAAATAGTGTAATTCCATCAGGGTCATTTAGATTTAAATATCGGACCAGGCCTAGACTGTATCGCAAGTGTCTGTTTGTAACCGTCCGATACGCGTAATAGCGCCCTCATACCGTTAAGTCTTTGAAAGGAATAGCACACCTGCAGATCGCGCCGGATGTTGATGCGATTTGAATTAATGCTGTGGCTGTTAGGATGGCATGTACTACCCCCCGGAACGGAAGTTCCAATTTCCACTCACAATGCGAAAGGCAGTACCTACCACCAATACGCACACATTTACTGTCTTCTGCCCGACACCATTTTTGGACCACCTCAATTAATGTACGACTAACGTCTGCGAACAAACGTCGGGCCCAATATTCAGTACCCTGACTAAAGTGAGGTTTGCCCCACCCTCACCCCCCCTTCCCCATAATCTCATTCTCTGGATCATTTATTTATAATTCTTACAGCCGGCCTTCATTCTAATATGCATGACATGTCTTCCAATCCCTAAAATAACAAATATATATGACAGCATGTCATGTTTAAGATATCAAATTGGGCTATTTTTTTCTATTTACACATTTTGGATTATAACTAATTCTGTCCACCCAAAAAGCAAATAACTAGAATTCGCGAGTTCTAGGCTTTCGTATTCCGGAGGGTGGGTTTGGTTTGGGTCCTTTCGGAACCTATTCGGAATCTTTGCGATGGAGGGGAGGGCTTTGTGAATGACAGTTAAAGCAGATCGATTGCGTCGGTAGGAGTGGCTCTATTTTTTTTCAGTTAGGGAATTGTGCGGCACCGATTTCCAAACTTGGGTGCCTGGGAAATTCACATTTGTGCTCCAAAG
>JAMKCH010040605.1:0-12863 GCA_023653785.1 Ophioderma brevispina | reverse complement strand
AACATTACAGAAACTTGATTGTGTACCATAGATAGCTATGGTCCTCCTCTTTCATTGATACCAAAATGAGTTACCAACATGCCTAGCCATTACGTCACAATGACGTATAAGTTGCAGGTCAGAAACTGCCATTTCCAAGACACACCCAGTGAAAAATTCAATTGTTCGCCAAAAAGGTTAGGAAAATCAGATTTTCATGTGGTTTTGATCTTACTGAGGGGAAAATGACTTATAGTTTTATATAAGGACATCATTTTAGAGCTATAATGGGTGTTGAGTCGCTAAAAATTGCGAAATATCAAGAGACCAATAGATAGCTATGGTCCTCCTCTTGCCATTGATACCCAAAATGAGTACCAACATGCATAGCATTACGTCCCAATGAAGTCATAAAGTTTGCATGTCCGCAAAAATGCCATCAATAGAACACACATGAAAAAATTCATTTTTCGCCAAAAAGGTTAGGAACATCAGATTTTTTCATGCGGGTTCTTGAACTTTTACTTGATGGGAAATGACTAGTTTTCAATTCAATCAAATCGTTTTATTCGCATGGAATCATTCACGCCATAAATTACATTAATGATACAATATTTACAGTTATTATTGGAATAAATATCGGACATATTAAGAGGGGGAAATCATATACAGAATGTTGAATGGCATGATATCAACTGCAGGAGAGGAGAGGCCATAAAAGTCTGATGGACTTTGATCATGACCCTAACAAAAATAAAAAAAATAAATGATTATGATTAATAATTTTACTACTGGACAAGGACTGACAGACAGAACCAGACGATCCAGGACGAGGAATTGACAATTATTGTTTACAAGTCAGGGGCAAGAGAACATGGTGAACGTGGCGAACCAAGTAAAGAAAAACGAAAAAAGAGAAGGATAAAAAGGTATTGCAATATTGAGTGGTCAACTATAGAACTTGCGGGGGAAATAATGATGATGTTTATGGCTGATAATCAAAAAGTTCAATTAATATTTATAATTTAATCTTTGTTTAAGATTAAATTTAAAAAGCATGAATGGTTTTAGAGTTTATGATATTGTTACTAAGTGTGTTCCATATTTGGGACCAGAGTATTTCCTGAGTACTTTAATAGTTTGATGGAGGTTTGGTTTGGTTTGAGTATGGTTTGCATTTCTGGTGTTATAAGTGGTAGATCACTGATGTTTGGAAAAAATAGTTAGAAAATGAGTTTTGTAGGTGGTTTGAGTTGTAACGGATACATGAAAATCGGTGTTTGTAGTTTATTTAAATCTAAATGTTAAGAGTTTTAGATTGTGGAACATTGGTTTAGTAGAGATGGTATTCAGTGTTATTAATGTAGACTTATGGCTCGTTTTTGAAGTTGGAAATATATTGTCCATTTTATGCCCCCGAAATTTGATTTATAATGACATCATGTAGTAGCTATAATAGGGTTGTTTGAGTCGCTAAAATTGCGAAATATCAATAGACCAATGAATAGCTATGGGCCCCTTTCTTCCCATTGCTACAAAAATGAGTACCAACGTGCTGCATTACGTCACCATGACGTCATAAAGTTGGAATGTCAAGCAAAACTGCCATTTCATAGACACACACAGTGACAAAATTCAATTTTTCGCCAAAAGGTTAGGAAAATCAGATGTTCATGCAGGTTTTTGACTCTACTTGCTGGGAAATGACTAGTTTATATAATGACATCATTTTTAGGCTATAATAGGGTGTTTGGAGTCGATAAAAATGCGAAAATATCAAGTTTCCACCCTATATTCAGTATTTCGTACTTTCCTCAAAATATGACGTCATGGTGACGTCATAATGGGGATGTATTACTATTTTGGTACCAATGGAAAGAAGAAAACTCTAAGCTATCCTTGGATCCAAAGTTACAGGAATCGGGGTTCAGTAACGAAAATCACAGGGGGTGGCAAACAACCCCCCTTCGGCAATTTTGTTACAAAAAATGACTCCGGTAGACGAGGGTTAACCCTTTTTCACAAAACAGACTCATCATCATCAACAACAGACTCCAACAACAACAGTGGACAAAGTGCTCCCATTGTCGTACTGTTAGGGCAGGCGACACGAAAAGGAATTTGGTTAAAGTTTATTACTAAAGTGACTGATATTAATTTTTAAACAAAAAAACATTGCTTATTTAGAATGGTAGAATTATTTGAGTAATCTAGCTGGGTGGACAAGTTTGTAAAATTATTTTAAAAAAAACGAAAAAACTAAAAAATTTAAACATTAAAAAACACAAAACAGTGGCTACCAGATTTGGATTGGTAAACTTATAAAACACCTTTTTCCCCATGTTTATAACACTGACCCTGCTGGGAGAAGATTAAAATAATTGTTTATTACAGAGTGGTGGATATAATTGGACACAGTGCAGCAAATCAATTTTGCACAAGAATTCTTATTTCACTTAAATTGTATATTTTAGAATGGTGGGCCTTACTCTAAAATGTTCTAGCCGAATCTATGTGACGAAGCGAAACACATTTCAATGCACGCGAGGATCAAGAAATGTTTATAACCTGAGAAAGTAATTAGAAAAATATTATATAGAAGCTCAGGGCGAAACGTGCCGAGGATTGAATTACATAAAGACAAAAATACACGGTGCGAACCGGTTCCTCTCGCTATCTAGGCAGGAGATTTACCACTTGACCCACAGAGAACTGTTTATGTGGATTACCAAGTGACGAGCACTACTAATAATGTATTTCAGTATTATGTCAAGAGTTTCAAGCGGGCCGTATATATTATATTATTTAGAATGGGTGGGCCTTATATGCATGAATTTAGCAGAATCTATGAATTGTTTGGAAATCTTTGTGAAGAAAACACTGGAAACTGCAAAAAATTGAAGATTCTCTCATGATCCCAATGCAAGGAATCTGGCATATAATAATCCTGTCTGCCATCTCTTATGTAATTGTTTCAGGAGTGTAATATGAGTCATGCAATTTGGGGCACCATCATTCAGTTGATTAATGGGGCACCAGCTGATTTAAAGCAGATTTCCTATGAGAATAAAATTTGGTATAGATTGGGGAGCAGTACACCATGCACCCCTTTCCCCTGTATGATATGCCACTGCTTTACAATGCACCGTAAGAGTATATGTGCATATATGTGTAGAGTACTCCAAAACTGATAGACTGCATTGAAGCTGATACCGGAACCACTTGCACTCTTTAGAGGAAGATAGCTTTATAGTGTGGTGGGTGGGGGACCATACTTTTTCGGTATTTAGTCTGTATAGTCCTTATGTTGCATCAGCTATCTTAGTCACATCTGTTTGACCCCATACAAACTGTCTCTTATTTTTAGAACAATTTTAAGCAGTGACAACACAATTTTGACAACTGGTATAAGTAGGGACATGCAAGAGCTATCATCTCTGCAAAAATCAGACAAATCCATTGCGGGTATCTTGCCATATAGGCCTACAAAGGTCATAATTTGTATGTTACAGTGCCCTCTATATGCCCATTCTCCATAGAAATATGCGGAAAACTAGATTTTTAAGGAAAATCGTATTTGCCTACAATGAAATGTCGTAAAATTGATGCAGAATGTGGTTAGTGGACTAAATATTCCAAATCAGTTGTCAAAAGTGTGTCGCCGACAATATTTTTCTTTATTCTTGTTTTGTCATAATAAATGAGACTTTCAAACAGCTGTGTAGTCCACTTCAGGATGAAGCCTCAACATGTTTATGCTGGATTAAGGGCTACCCTTTTTACACTGGAATAAAGTGGGTTGGAGAGGACCCTGGGACCTAGAGCGATGGGCGCAGGAAACAGACCCGGGATGATCCAAAACTCTTTGATAAAGTCTGACACACGAGACAACATTTTTACATGACTTTCAAAACCACGACATTACATGCGCTACATGCTGCATCAATTAGTCTGTGCTTTTACTAGTGAGGTTATGATACCATTATGTAAGTGTGTACTTCTGTGTTTTTTGTTTGATACACAAACAAAATAATTCCATGAGTATAAGCAAACACCTCGCGCATGGCATATAAACCTGCTAGCTACCAATCAAGCTTCATGAAACTTACTTTCTTCATCATCTTCCTCTTCCCTCTGTTGCTGCTGTTGTTGTTGTTGTGCTTGTCTCTGTGCAGAATTTTGCCTCAGTGCTCTGACTGCTGCTCTTGCATCTTCGGAACTCGTGCTGGCAGCCCGGTTGTCCGGCCTCTCGGAGCGACTCTGCTGTCTCTCCTGGACGTGCCTGTCCTGTCGATTTCGAAATTCTACATCAAAGCCTGATTCTTGGTCATCTGGGGCAGACGCCCTTGCACCACTTGGTTCTGTAATGATATTCAAATAAAATACACAAGACAAGGTTACAAGGCTGGAGTTACATGGTAGCCTATACCACGGCTACTACTGCATAGTACACACTGAGCAATTCCAAGTATACCAGTTATTGATGTGCCTCCTCTGTAATGCCTACCCCTAATGGCTACTCTGTAATTGCCCAGTAGGTGAAGAGAAGGTAGTTACGGTGTGGACAGTACTACGCACACTAAGTGGGCATGCTGGATAATGGGTATGCGGGCTGACCTTTGCTACACATGATGGAGACAGTCACAACTTGTGGACATCACATCAGTCTTGGGCTAACCAATGGAAACCCCACTTCCGTGTTTACGCATCACATATGCTAAAGACAGGAAAACTGGTGGGGAGACTGGAAGTATAGAATAGACACGCACGCTTCTTCACATCTTTCCACAGCTATTATACTGCCATTTGGAAAGTAGAAAAATTGAGGGTGCTATACACTGGTTTGCTATTTAACATTTTTTTTTATCATTTGTTAGGGAAATAATCACGAAATTTGAATTGAGCAACATCGAAAAACCCTATAATATTGCACATTGGATTTAAAATGGAAATATATACCAATAATATTGAATGAAATTGATAATATTGAGAGAACATAAGAAATGTCATATGTGCCAAGACACTATGTAACCATGCAGCTACTCTGTGTTGATGCCAATAGCTGCTAGGTGTGCACTATCCATCTATTTGACAAAATCAAAATCACTGAATCCTGACCTGCGAGTGTACGTCTAATGAGTACCTCTGTGCCTACTCAGATGTAGCCCTTTAGAGAATCTTGCTGTGTATTCAAAGTTATTAGCAGTTGATCGCAATATTATTAAACTTGGCACTACTCCCAAATTCCAGTTGTGCCAAAAAGAAACCAAAGAAACACTGAAGGCAGGGGAGGGCGGCCAAGAAATCCAAATTTCAGACGTCGCCATTGGTTTAACACGTAAACACGAAATCTTGACGAAAAATTTTTACGAGTTTTTTATATGTTGTCAAGGAATATTTCTTATTCCAAAACGTTGGAGTTGAAGAATCAACGAACGAGGACAAGGTCGTATGTGGGTCATGGGAACACCCAAGACCGACCCACATCAAAGCACCAAAATTGGTTTGTGGTTTGCACTCAGTATTGCTGTAATTTCTTTTGACATTTTTGGTGAGTTGTTATAATGAATAAGGATTGGCCGCCACCGCCTGGCTGAAGGTATAAGTTATGCATTACCACTTTAAATCCCTGCTTTACTTGTTTTTCAAACATCAGTGTCCCAATCTTCCTGCACAAAGACCATAACCTGCGGTCGACACCAATATTCCATGAAGGAAACAGGCCTCCCTCCCATACATGCAGTCCCAATGCTAAATCAATATATTGTGCGTGCCCTGATTCGAGGTCAGCAGTTGCACTGCAAAGGTCTGAATTTAAAAGACCGTAACAACTCGCTTCAAGGCAGGCATCATGGGAACCCTGAGCTAGATAAATGTTGGACAGTTTTGTCATGCACAAGATGAGAACATTTATAGCTGCCTTTTGTAAAAATGAAATCAACATACAAAAAGAATGGTTTACTTATTATGAAGATTTGCATTTCTTGTTACAACTCAGTTTTAGGCAAATCTGGGTCAATTAGTTTCATTTCAATAAATAATAAGATAGCGAAAATTAAATTCATTGGTGGATACATGCACTATGATGGATATGACGGATATGACTCTTCTAAATCTGTTGAAATTTTAAATATTTCATTAAAGGGATAAGCAGCGATGTGCTGATCCGAAACAGAAAAAATCATCAAATTTGTATTTTGGTATTTTTGTGACAGGCATGGATGTGCTAACATAACCTACAAGTGGTTAGCATTGAAATCCATGTATTAAAGGTGTAACGAGAGATTTCAAGTCATCCATATTTTCTGTGATATGTAGTGATTTCATATCAATTAGACGCTCAATACTTTTATTTGGTCACAGAAATAACTTAAAATGAAAACAAATGGTGATTTATATATGCTTATATTTCAATAGAAAACATAGGCTGAATTTTGTATTTGCTCCTATACGAAATTAGAAATTTATGAATTGTTGTACCAAAGAAACAGTTCTCAGCTTAATCCTTACAGATGGGGATATTTTGATATAAAGCTTTACACCAGTGCCAAAATCAGAATTTTCACATCTTTTCGGGACACCTGTTATTTGAAATCTCTCGTTGCACCTTTAAAGACAAAGCAGTACTTTTTATCTGATTCTGTAATTTCTATACGTGCGTATCAAAATTCTGACTTGAGATCAAAAAAGGCCTCTTTCTCTGTGAATATCCCAGATTTATAAGCGTAATATTGCGCATCATGACTTGTACAGTTTGACATCAAACACAAACATTATTGATCTTTGTTTATTCTGTACTGGTGTAAACCGCAATCAGCTGTTAAGTGTAATTTTTGAGATGTCATTGCTGTATGTCTATTTGCTGTATGTCTATTTCCTGAAATACTTCATTTTTTTCCCTATTTTGTGTTTTCGTTCCAACATTAAAGTAGTTATATGGAAATGTACATACTTATCTTTGATTTGTAAGCTAAAAAAATGCATTTCTACATTTTTCGATTCTCTAGCAATATCGCTGCTTATCCCTTTACGGTCTACATTTAAATTTGTCTAGTTGATTTTTATTTCACTCATACTAGCTGGTACTTGTACTCTGTAATGTAACAAAGGCTGATGGACACCTGTGTGGAATATACCAAGCTTTTGAAACATGACTTTATGCAACAGAACTGTAGGATTCCCGGTCAACTTGTTAATTTGTGAGCCAAATATTGAGATGTAGCAAAATTCTTATCCTCAATGCTATGGGCAATTGAAACCAAAAAGCTGCATAATACAGTTAGACGCATGTTTCCTATTACTACAGACAGACCAGACAGACAGACAGACAGACAGACAAGTTAATGAGGGTATACTTGTGTGACTTTTCGTTTGTTTTTATCCTCCTGGCTTGAAAAGCGGAGGGGTGGGGATATTGTTAGGGCGCACACTGTCCGTATGTATGTGTGTTCCAGTTTGGTTAGGTTTTCGTTTTTCGCGTCTCCTTCAAAAAGTTTAAGTACGATTTAAACCAGACTTGGGGGGAAAGGTGCAATAGTGGTTCCTTCATAGGTGGATGATGACAAAAGGTCATGGACCAAGGTCAAAGGTCATCTGAGGTCATGTTCCAGACTGCTATCTTGCCAGGGGGATGATGCAAGTTTACTTGCAGTATTTTTAAAATTAGACACACAAGCCATGACGGAATAAAGCAAAACATAATGGATTTACACAA
Organism: Ophioderma brevispina; assembly: GCA_023653785.1. NCBI lineage: Eukaryota > Metazoa > Echinodermata > Ophiuroidea > Amphilepidida > Ophiodermatidae > Ophioderma > Ophioderma brevispina. The sequence goes on along the minus strand of JAMKCH010040605.1, from coordinate 5,170 downwards.
GTACACCACAGTTAGCACAGACAGACAGACAGACAGACAAGGTAATGAGGGTATACTTGTGTGACTTTTCTTTTGTTAAAATTAGACACACAATAGCAAAAATTAGACACACAAGCCATGACAGAATAAAGCAAAACATAAGAATGGATTCACACAAGTATACCTCAGTTAGCACAGACAAACATTAACCTACATGCCCACATACCCCCACTCCTAACAACAGGCACACACACACATATCAACATAAATCATTGCAAATTTCTTAAAAGTACACATGCATTGCTACCCTTAGTATCAAACTAAGCTGGGAATAAAAAAAAACAACATTTGAACATTTTACAATGAATGCACATGTAGTGCGGGCCATGTCAAGCAGACAGCACACCACACCTACAAATCCATAAGGTGCACAATTGGTAAAGCTTAGATTGCTGTGATGTAATATAAGGAGTGTTCAAATATTTATTTATTCATGCCTATAGTCAATTATACTTCAATTAAGAGGACAAGTACCAGCAACTTGTTTGCCCAGGGCAAACTCTTGACATATTAAATCACAATCAACTGAGTTCTATGCATATTTGTGACAATTTGGCCTTCTTTTCTTCAACCTACAATGAAATTGCACAAAGTAGAAGATAAATTATATAGAAACTGCATCTATGAACTTAAAAGAATGGTTGATTTTATTGCCATTAGGCTTTCAAGAATACTAGTAAAACTCCTGGTAACATCTATAACAAAGATAAATTATGAGCTAGTCGCTCTTGAGATAAATGCATCACTAAGACGTCCAGGTTAACAGCACATAGAAAATTGAGCTGGTGGCTCCTGAGATTAGCACAATCAAGGGTGTCGAGTTAACATGACAAAGAAAATGAGCTAGTGGCTCTTGAGATAAATACATCACTGGGTTTTCAAGTTGAAGGGGCATAAGCACACTTCCAGCAAAACACAAAATTCCTCAAAATAGATGAAATGGATAGATTTGAACTTGCACTGAGCAATAAAACAGTTTTACACTTACGAATGTTGTAATAGCCACATGGAAAGACCCTAGTTTCAAGTCAAAGTCAGTTGGTAATTTCCAGGCCTTTCCCATCATTTTCAGTCAAAAAATCTTAGTTTAATAGTTAAATTTACACACTATTAAATCAAGACCCTTTAGGCAATTAGAACATAATGAGAAGATCATGAAACATTCTGAAGGCTTTGCAAGGAAATTCCCACAACTCTGGTATGTATTTATTTATTTCCCTTCTTATTTATGAGAATATAAATAAGGTCATGGACCAATTGATCTGAAGGGTTTACAAGGAAATTTACACAACTCTGATGGGGATTTTCTTGCGTTTCAGTGGCGCAACTCAAGCAACAAGTATGATGAACACGATTATACTTGATAACAAGAGAACAATTCAATTTATAAATATGTTCATGCAGAAACTGTGGTTTTATCATAAAACCTTTTTGCCATCACTACTAGAACAGCATTCTGGGTTAATAGCTGCCTTTAGCAATAGCTTCTATGAGCCTTTGCCGAACACTAATTTCTGACTTTCACAGTCCCAGCAATCTGCTAATCACCAGACTCACACAGCCTTGTTGTGTCTGAAGTTGTAATCCAGTACATATGCCCATGCCCATGTCACAAGCTAAAAACTGCAAATTTTAATTCCTCTGCAATTGTTCTTAAAGGGGCATTTTGTGATCCACAGCCTCGTCCCCCCGACTTGCCTAAAAAATGTTGAGATTTTTATATCATCTTACGTGCAAATTCGGTCGCATCTGTAAGAAATTCGCAATTTTGTATTTTCTGTCCGTAAACGGACAGAAATTACAGCAAAGTAGCCCATGGGACGGTGGGAAACGAGCAATTGCTCATAACACAAAACGGCAAGATCGGGATCAGCTCAAATTTTGAGAATAAGCTTTTTTCAAGGATGTCTAGTGATCAATGAATAAAACTGAAGGTGCTGAAATCACGATATACACCTTTAATTACTGTTTACTGAAACACAGTAATTAAAGGTGCTTGTTCCGATTTATGTCTATCGTGTTCTCTACTTGATAGCCTGGCACTTGCACATACGCCCCATCAAGTACCGTGGGAAACAAACTTGCGGTTTTGATGGTAGAAGCAATAATGCACATTGCAAAGCCCTATTCAATACTGTGCTAATACTGATGGTTAACCATTAAACAGCGGTTTTTTGTTTATATCTTGGGAATGAAATGGATTTGAGGGCTCAAATTTCAGGACGACAATGAGAAAAATAGAGCCTTTCATCTGATATCAAAATCGATACTACTTCCGGGTAAATCAGGGGGGTACCAAAGACAATCTGAACACGCACCTTTAAGATGCTGAATTTGAAGCAGTAAATCTTAATATTCCAGGCAAGGCTATAGGGAATTGGCAATGGAGGGAAAAACATAGATATATGACATAGGCAGTATGTACCATATTCTTTTTTTCTGTTACTTTAACTCCCCAAAACACAATAATGAAGTTTTCAATTTAATTTTGAGCAATCGATATAGTTGTATCAAACTATGCTACTCTATCTATGTATTTGGAGCATTCTGTTTATGAACACAATGATTGCTCTCTGCCACCCAAGCAATAATCTTGACTCATGGTTACAGACAGTGAACAAGATGCCACATATTCATAATGACATTTTAGCCTGCTTGTCATTCTTGCTAGCCTAGTTTTCAGCATTCAGTTCTAGAAAACACCCCCACCTCGGAGCATTAGCAGAATGGATGCGCCGATTGTGTCTAGCGCCATACTGATCATACAAAGAGCTATCTCTCTGATGACCTTGACCGTATAAAGAGTACTGGTCACATTGATGCATTGGAGAACTACTCTATCAGTGGATTCACAAATTCTTTAAAATAATTGGACCAACAAGTAGGCTTGTCATATAAATACAGCAGATAGAATTTCTATTTGTATGATGAGCAGGAAGCCTCTTTCCTAGAGGCCTTGATAAGTTACTGTAAATCAGGTTTGTACTGGTACGGTTGAATGAATCAAGTTTCTGATTTGTATGAGCTTTTCTTTGCACATTTAAAGCAGTAATGTGACCCATTTAAGTTTTAATTTTGATTGAATGACCTTGACCCCAAAATCCCATCTGTAAAGCTTCACACCAATATTTTAATCCATTTTGATGTGAGAGCTAAAAATGTGATTTTGTAAGCCCATAGAATACTGTGTGAATATTGGTTTAACTTAAATGGGCACTTTCTTGCCAAAACATCCAAAATAAACATCTTTTAACACCATTATTCACAGGGTGAATGAGAAAAATAGAAGCTTTCTTCAGATAGACACCAACATTTTGACCACAGTAAAATCTGGGCTTTTGGGCTTGTGTGGTATATGATATGTGGTATTGCAAACAAAAACAAGATATTTAAAATTTTTATAACAATAATATAATTTGTAAACAATTTTAATTTTAATATAGTAAATTTCATGCAGGTGTTGTGTTCATTTTCCAAGAATGTGTGAAAAACAAGCAAGCAAGCAAACAAACAAACACTCTACAAAGCCAGGATTCAAATTTAAACCTGCCTTGGCATATAACCCTGTGGCAGTGCAGGGAATCAAATTTAACAGGTGGCCTCAGGTGGTCTATATTGCCTCACTCAATTTGCACAAGTATTCACCATCTCTTAGGGGAAACAGGAAGAAATGGGCTAGAAAATTAGAAGGGAAAAATTCACGCAACCTTCTACTGCTGCCTCTGTGTACAGGTTTTGTCACAAAAACAAGAGATTTGAGTGAATATTTTGTGACTCAGTCTCTCATGAAATAGACATCTCTGGGCTGGCGATAATACGAATCATATTTATATAATAAAACTAAATGGAAAGTAGTCAAAAGTGAAACTCTTGAATACATAACAAATCAATGAGAATAAGTGACCTTGTCATGACCTTGACCTTACAATGTACATCTGCATGCCTTGCAACATGTAAGCAAACCAAGTATTGCAATGATCAAGCATTCCAATGAAAAGTTTAGAGCAATTTCACCTAAAAGTACACCTGCAGAGGTTCACCAACTTCCAAATGATCCCTGCACGACCTTTGACCTCATATTATGTACACATTTATGGCTGCTGACTATAAGTATCATATGTATTAAGTGAATTGGCATTCCACTTAAGAGTCACAGTAAATTGTTAACAGGTGGATGGACAGACAGACAGACAGACAGACAGACAGGCACATCAGGCATCACATCTTTTCTATTCTATTTTAAACTGAATTGTTGATAATAATTGATAGAGTAATGTTTAAACCTTTACAATAAATTTTTACAATATTTTAAAATCAGAAATAGTGTTTCCAAAGATAAAATGCTACAAACTTAAATTTCCATTCATTTCTATTAATCATGTCTAAATCTCAAATATGATTTTGCTCACAATACATACTTTTCAGTTTAATGGGTCACAAAGCACAGATTTCACCATTACAAGAGTAGCCATTTACATTTTGTCAAGTCATTTGGCCACAAATGCCGACTCTCTGACTTTTCCCCCTAGGACTTTTATTCAGACTAAACAAACTGATGTATTTATTCCTACTCATGTCCCCTACAATCACAGATTTAGCCTAGTTAAAAAGATTTTCATTTTGATATCAGAGACATAAAAAAAAGAAAAAAATCTCATCAATCTCCCCTGTTTGCACAGTAACACGACAACTCCAGCAAACAGATCTGCCCAAATTACCCGAGGTATGAATTATGTGTGTTGCATTTGACGTATTCTCAGAGCCAAGGGAAACTTCTTTAGGATAGTAAAGGTGCATTGAGCATTTTCTTTCCACACACCATAGAAATTGGATTATTTCCAATTCATATTTATTCCTTAACCACATGAGTAGTACTTGTTGATTGGTTAAGTTTGCAGTATCATAATGAGAAAGAAGTCGGCCAAAATATTTTGCAGATGCGATTAGAAAAATAAAGCCTAAGGATTCTAATGATACTATAATCACAGGTTAGATAGGGTTGAGTGGTGGGGTCAAGGCCGATGAGTGGGTAGTGCCACTTTAACAAAATTGTTTTTACTATAACATGAATTCTGATTCACACCCTCCACCTGAGGTTGGATAAGAAGCTGAAATATTCATCATGTGAAAT
>JAMKCH010040604.1:0-27647 GCA_023653785.1 Ophioderma brevispina | reverse complement strand
AATGTGCACTATGTGAACAATATTATAACCTTTTTTAAGTTGGGTAAATGCTGAACATAAGGCTCAAATTTATCTCATTCAATTCCCCAAGCGCATCCCCCCATTTCTGTTATTACGTCTCGTGGACGTCTAAGGCCAGAAATACCTGAACACAAATAAATGAAGCCTTGTGCCAAGTGATCTGATTTAATAATAATAACAGATTTTAATGATTTGTCATTGGTTCAGAATTTGGTATGTCCACAACATTACATAAATCAAAATATTCACCACTACACCCAATTAATTTGATACTTATGTCCTCAAGAATTCCATTAAAGTCCACATGAAGCGTTGCAAGTTCACGTGATAGTCCCTCACGCGAAGAACTTCAAAATGACAGCGCACAAGCTCATACAAAATTCCTCAGGTAATATTCCAAGGGAATCTTCTCAGTCCTGAAGTAACTTTTGTCCAGCAGTTCAAGACGACAGTATAATTAGTCCCTCGCGATAGTAAATCCACAGTATATCAGTCCAAGATAATCCCCACAATTTCTATCTGTCCACATTTGAATCCATGTTGATTCCAGCACTTTCGGTTCAAAGACGACAGTAGAATAATTACAAACTCTGCTCACATGGAATTAACATAATAATACATCCGGCACTGTGTGGAGCACAAATCTACCAATATTGTAGATAAAACCAGCTTCCATGCGTAATAGCTGATGGCAACTGCTGACAGCGAACTTAACTCCTGATTCTTACTGCTGCAGAGAGTCCTTCCAGTGATAGTATTGCCCTACTCACAGATATATTCCCCTTTCTAACAATAATCATTACATCAGCCTCATGCATAAACATGACCGTGCACCATCAAATCAGATTTCACAAGCTAAATGACATCACTTCAATTAATTAACTTTGTGGGGGAATCCCTGATCTACAATGTTTTGATCTGAAAACATAACAAGTTTCCTAATTTACATCTTGGGTAATTTCCCCACTTCCCCTATTGTGCAATCTTAAACATGTGCAGCCTGCATAACAACTCTAGAGAATCCCCTTTTCTCTCTTTTATAGTAAACACAAGTAACTTTTCCCGTGAGAAATCTTTTCTCAATAAATTGAGAAAAATAATATTTTAATCAAAATTTTGAGGGTAATATAACACAAATATCAAATTGTTTTTATAAATGTCCATGAAAAATGCGCATTCGAAAGCAAGGTATGGTATGGGTTCCGCGATTCGCACGAGAGAGAGCGGCACCCCCTCCCGCGCCACTAACTAGTGAATTCTCGTGACACTTTAACCCATCAAGTCTGTTTTACTTTTAATCAACCCATTTATCCTACCTATAAATTTTTGGGGCCCCTATATGAATCCACTACACATTTCAAATATTTCTCAAATTCGCATCCCCCCGTCGCTGCTTGCATGTAGGCCGCAAATGGCCGCTCACAGCCATATCGTCGAGCTTTATAGACCGTCGTGCCGCCGTCCTGAGATTTGTTGTATACGCCCCTGGCTCAAAATGCATTCCCTTTTAAATACGCTTTCCTCGGATACATATCTTGGCTGAAAAATTAACTTCCCCCGGATATTTTCTGAATTACACCACGCCCAGACAATCCTCTCTGGTGGGCAAAAAATTCACTGAAAGAATATGGTTTTGGGTTTTTACGTATAAAGTGGTAATAATTGCGCATCAATTATTGCTTATGTAGGAAAAGGGCAAAGTACTTGTTTAGGGTATGCAAAATAGCGCTACGATCTTGTTAAGGGGCGCAATTCCATCATAGTACTTGTTTTAGGTAGCTACTTGCGCTGCTGATACGTGTTTAGGAGTGAAAAATTCACGCTTCGAAAATACGATTTAGAGTGCTTTTTTTGTGATTGCTTGGACACGATTGATACCCCCTTGTCATTGAGAAATGCCCCCCCCGGGCCTAGTTCTAGGTGATTTTTTTAATTCGGGGTCAAGTTCATTAAAAGTGTTCGACGATTTATTCCGTTGAGAGGCTGCCCGTTTATATCCAGGAAATCAATGCCACTTTTATGTGGCGTGGATTTGATGCCAACATTCTTGCATGGCGTCATCCACCTGGAGATCGATTTCCATTCATAAGAATTTAAGCCTTTTATTTGAGTGAACCCGTAACCTATTGATGAACATATGTTTGTATGGCAATGTATGCGTATAAATAGAAGAGCGTGGCTGATCCCCACACGCTCTTCAAGAGAAAGTGATGTCGGTTAGATTGAATGGATGTAGTGGCAAAACCACCAGATATAAGCCATTTAAGTTTATTTAATTTTAGCAAATTATCGCACCTTCTACCCATAGACGCGACCACTATATTATTATCAAACATAATAACAATATTAAAAAAAAAAAAAAAAAAAAAAAAAAAATGAAATATTTAAAGTTAACTTAAAAAAATCAGTTATACAAATTTGTTGAGAGCTTTTATCTGCAATAAAAGGCCATTTATCTACTGCCAACTATATCTTCGTACCCTGTAACCAGTATAAACGTGCTCCCCCTCCCCAAGAGAAGATGTCAATAGCTTCCCACATGCATTGCTTCCAATGGAGGTTTTTGTATGCAGGTACTGATGTGGGTCGTTATTGATGAGAAACATGGCTAAATTGACAGTACTGAATCCCAAACTTGCATTTTAGAGCGTGTCATCTCTAACGATCCACATGGCAACCTGACCAAACTTTCAAAGGAACCATGCATTGTGGAAGCTACTGTATCTTCTCTTGCATCCTATGAGGCTGTAAAATCTCATTCCCTTGGCACAGTTCAGTAGCTTAAATTCACCAATTTATTCAGAAAATACACCCCTGGTTTTTTGGGTATGATATATGATACCCAGATCACACAAGGTCAGTTCATGTCAATGTATGTACAAGTACAACCCACTGAACTGTGTCCTTGGTAGATGAGCATATTGTAACTCATAGTGAGTTTATCTCTTTTCTTGCCATTATCCGTCTTTCTCTCTTGTCAATCCTCTCGTAGGTCTCTCTCGATCTTCTCTCTCGTCACTTTTTTCTTTCGTCAGCCTATCGTTTCTCTCTTCTTTGTCACTCTCATTTCTCTCATCGCTCTTTCTTCCCCCTTGTCAGTCCATTGCTTCTCTCTCTTCTCGTCATTCTGTCGATTTTTTAACCTCTGTCGTCACTCAAGTTTTCTACAATTTTCTCACTCGCTTGTCATTTCTCTTTGACACTCTCTCCCTTTTCTCTCAGTCCTTTTTAATAACAATCTTTTTCTTTAGTTGCGTTTGACTTCGTATTTCTTCACCCTCTCTTTCTGTAAACTAATTGGATGCATAATTTTTCACTAAATATCATAATTTTGTATTACAGGCAATATGGACACCTGTGCAAGTTCTGCGATATTTGCCATTTGGTTCTCCAGCCTGCCATTTTGTTTCTCTCAGCCCCCCTTGCCGGCGGTTCCTACGCATGACATGGCGTGCGTAGTCCCACCAGTACCAGTCAATAATATCACAGGAAACCAGGTAGGATTTGTATGTTAAAGGTGGGAGACCTGATCATGGTCCGATTTTTCATGTGATATGTTTTGCTTCCTAAAATGGAAGCATTTTAGGACATACTTTGTAACTTTATTACTCTATGGAAAGATAAATTACCTACCAGGGACGGAAATTTCTGGCAGCAGAATTTCCAGACTTTTTGGGGGTAAATTTACAGAATTTCCGTCAATTAACGGAACTTTGACAGTAATTTTACAGAAATTTGTCTCATATTATGGGAAAAATGTGTATTTTAACAGAATTTTCCGTAATTTAAAATTACGGAAAGAAAAAAAAAATCTGGAAATTTTGCTGCCAGAAATTTTTGAAATATTTCCGTAAATTAACATTTTTTATGTTTTTTGTTTTTTATTTTTATTGTTTTCAAAAAAATCACTTTATATTACATTTAGAGTGTAGGGTTAGTATCGTGTTTGATTCAATATTTACTTTTCTGTTTCATGAATGTGTGTTCCTTTTAAGTGACCATGATAGAAAGCTAGTATTGCTTATTGATGCATTGATTTCCCCTTGCAAGGTATAAATTCCATGCAAAATTGTGGAAGGGGTCCCTTAAAAGTCCCGTTGTGCTCCAACAGACGTTATAGCGCGATGACCTATTGCCTGAGTAGACCTATAATGACTATCTCGTAGGTCACAGTAATATGGTTGTCGTTAATTTCGAATGATTTCAATATTCGAATTTTATGCCTCATGTGAAAAACAAAATCAACACAAGAGATAGATTGACAAAGCATATGTGTCTAAACTTCGATCAAATCGATTCGGGTATTTTCTACCGGGAATTCCCCGTGAATGTGAGTCCATAATGGAATTTCATAACGAGTGTAAAATAGGGCAGAAAAAATATTCAAAACTAAAATTCAATAGCAGGGGCGAATCGTAGTTGAAAGAGTGTGGCCGCTTCCGGATAAAATTGTGATTTTTTGCTTTTTTTTTTTTTTTTTTTTTTTAAATTGCTATAAAATTGTTGATGGAAGCACTTGTCAATCCCCCCTTAATGGGCCACCCAGCTTAGGTTTCAATTTCCAAAATGTGTAAAAAACACACCATGGTGTTGTCTGGGTTACAAGGATTGCCAAAAAGGTTATAGTCACACTATCTATGGCTTATGTTTCAGGAGTTACGGGGCCAAAAACTGTTAAAATTGTGAAAAAAGTCAATTTTGGTGTATAAATGCGTAAAAAGATTTATTTTTTATTTTTTTTACGTTTTAAAAGCAGGCTTCTTTGTTCAGTTAATATGTGTGCAAATTAAATAAGGACTGTTTGCTTTATCTTATGCTTAGTTTTCACGCTTATCCAACAAAATAGGTAACAGGCCAATAGAATCCCATAGCTCCCAATAGCTGTTGACTTTTCGCCATTTTGGTTAATAACCAACACTTAAGATAGTTCAAAACTATTGCCCTATATTCATTCTTAGGAGCTAAACCAGCAATGGAACCACATTTTTACACAAAATGGAAGCAACTTTTAATTTTTGACCCTGTAAAACCAAAATTGCCTTTTTTACAATTGTGGACAGAAATCCTGAATATTATTTATTTTGTATTATAGTTAATTAAATCATGTTAAATTTAATCATTATAAATTATGGTGAGAGAACTGGAAAATATGAAAATGGCAATCTGTGTTTGTGCAATAAGCAGGACCTTATCTGATGACCCTAGTTTATAAATGGGCAGTGTGTGAGACAAACAGTTAGAAGACGTTCGGCAATTCGGAGGACAACAGGGAAGCCCAGTGTCTTATCATCTTCATTTTAGGAGGAAATGTACAGAGCTCTTGTTACCTATAGGAAGCAAGTTTCCACACCTGTTGATGAACAATTGACTTTGTGTAATTGTTATCAAAACAAATCGGCACAGGATTGTGGAACTTCCTCCGGGAACATGTTTTTTCAGCGAAAGAGAAGGATTGTGAATTTCGACTTGTCTTCGCTTGTTTGTGTTGCATCCTGGGAAATTGCTGTTGGACAAAATTCTGTTGCAGTTATTTTCTCTTTGCCAGTTGACAAGATATTTCACCGAGTCTAGATTCTCTCAAAAGAACAAGGGGGAGAACTTGCATAACATTTGATTTTGATAAAAAATGTTATGTTATTTGATATAATTCAGAAAGTTGATTTAGACCATTGTCAAAGCTGCTTCAAATTTGGTTTGCCTTTGTGAAAAAACAAGGGTTTAACATTAAAATTCGCAGGACATTGCTTACTGTCTACCAGTGACATTCACGCCTTGTGCACTTGACAGTACCTGTATGGGACAAAATTGTGTTACACCATCAGTTGCAGTTTATACTGCCAGTGTTTCCCCAAGTCTACGAGTTTATAAATTTAAATCGGCCGGTCTAGACCAAAAGACTTTTGGCGATTTGCGAAAAATAGTTGAACTGCTACCAGCAAGAATTGTAGTACGCCAAGATTATTGGATATGATTCTACAGAGACTGGTGCGCCCCAACAGTGAACTTGAATATTCATAGTTTAATGATTTATGGATGGTGATTTGTAAATAGGTAAGAAACCTAATAAGTTTTGTGCTTGTTATGTATGGCTTGATCAGAATTTCCATTAGTGTACATATAAAATCATTGGTTTGAATTTACACTGGTCAAGTCACAATCTTCTTACAAATATAGTCCATTTGTTGGAATTTTTTTTATGAACCTCGGGAGGTTATTTTTCTGACTTTGAGTACGTCTCGTAACACATTTTTACGTTTTTACCCCATTAATTCCGAGTAGAATAAAACTTATACCTTTTTGGAATCCTTTAACCAGACAGACATCTGTGTGCTTTTTCAACACAATCGAAGATTTTAAAAATGTTACCCCCGTGTAACCTTAAATCCAGCTGGGGTGCCATGAAAGGGGTGTGGCAAGTGCTTCAATCAATTTTTTTGATATCAATATAAAGTACTGGTGTAACCAAAATTCACAATTGTATCCAGATTGCACACTCACTAAGATCTGTGCACTACGTCCCTCACTATAAACCCTGCATTGATGCAATAATATCTTCCACTTATTTTAAATGATGTGGATGTTAACATTTGTTGATTATTTCAGCGAATAAACTGCTTTCCGATGGCTGTGACATCACTGCCACAAATTGTGCACCTGGCAATCAATCCATTGATTTTGTTGCTAGACCACGTCACCCCTATGTTTATAACCACAAGTGAACACATGGTCTCTGGATGTTGGTTTGAGACATGGAAAGAAAAGAGATAGAAGGAAGAACATCAACTTCCACAATCCGATTTTTATCCTGTTTATCCATTCACCCGCCACAAAAGGACGGGATTCAAAAACCACCCTCTGATCATAATCCCTCTGCCGCAAAGCGATGATCGGCGCGAGCGGGAGCAATCATGCGTAGAAGTTTTTGAAACTCTATGTCCTAACACGTAAAGTGTTTAAAAGATAATTGCCATATATTACAAACATGTTCCGGGGCTGTCTCCGGTGTGTATTTGTTGTTGTTTTCGTTATATAAGAAGCGAATGTACATCGATATGAATTCAGCTTTACTGCCCAACACTGCCCAGTGTGAAAAATAAAGGATGAAAGTTTGACTAAATTTTAAAGTTGGACCGGAGGGGGGGCGTCTTTGATTTTCGTTGGGCACCCATGCTCGTTCTAGGGGTTCTGAAAGTGATCTCTAACGGGACCAATTTTCAGTTAAAATATACCCGGCCTGTAATTGGACCAGCTTTGGACCTTATAGGTCTACTCAAGGCATACAGGCCATCGCGCGTCTGTTGGAGCACAACGGGACTTTTAAGGGACCTTTCTAAAATTGTGCATGGAATTTATACCTTGCAAGGGGAAAATAAATACATCAATAAGCAATAATAGCTTCCTATTACAAGAAAAATGACACGTGTACTACTGCAAGAAAAAATACACAGGGTTATTTTGCTGATGTGTTTAGGTTAATTTTCCTATTTGTATCATTGAACCAGTCACAATCAAAACTGAATTTGTTCCCCCAGCTGGACTAGATCTTGATTAATTTGAATTTGATACCCCTAGCGGTAGTCCCGCATTGCAGCTAGTCCCTCTTTTTTTCGGAACGAGAATGGGTTCCCGAGCAAAATCCAAGAACCCCCCGGGCGTGTTGATCGGTTTCCACGGATGCGGCCATATGTTTGAGTATTTGCTTTGCAGCATTCATCGCGTGTTGATTCGCTGATTCCCGATGACCCGGAATCTTTACGCAATGAAGAAACAACCACGAACTGAGAATTTTCTCGAGCCAGAAAATCCGAATAGGATTATCCTCCAAAGGGCTACTTGAGAGAATATGAATAACAATTGCAATTATGGGGCGGCAGATAGATCGTTCAAACGTCAAGTGGGTCGTTGTGGTTCCTTCTATATATCTTTCTTCCATGGTTGAGATGACATAGTTTGACCTTTGCGCTATTCAATTGCTATGGATTTGGCGCGAAGTTTGAAGCACGTTTTGTTGGCAGTGGCAGCCGGCAGGCAATTACATTTGTTCCTCATGTCCAGTGATGTTAGGGGTGACATTAGTCTATAGACACGGTTATAGATATTGATTTTATAGTGCAGTCATGAGGGAAATTATAGCAGTCAGGGAAATTATGAAGTTATGAACATTCTAAATAAATTGCTTTCAAATAAGTGGAAGTGATTATTATATGGTACACTATTCAATGTGTTTGAACATTTTCTGTGCTGCACTCGTTCCCTGAAATAACCATTATTAAACCCTTTTCACGCAGTATAGGGGTAAAGGTAGGGGGTGAGGTTTAGACGTGAGAACATGTTATATTCTTACCAAATACTTTCTATACGATGTATACCATTTAACGAAACGGGCATTTCCGGGAATGTTCTCCTGGGGATGGCCGTAAGAAACGGGTACATGTCAGGTACATAATTTGATATACCATTTTTGTGTGTTTATAAAAAGTACATCTCTTGTTTGTTCTTTGATGTACATATTTTTTTAGCTGATACATAGTAGTACCGTGTAAGGTGCCACTTACAATGTGTTTAAAATGGCCAAAACATATTTGTTTCCCTCGGCCCCTTTCCCCACTCTCTTCAGATTTTTGGAAGCAACCTAAAAATGATTGTGATAAGGAGCCGGAATATTTTTTAGGAAAATCAACAGTTTCGATATGTACCACTTTAAAAAGCTACTGATTTGGGCTTCTTAAAGGTACAACGTGTGATTTATAGATATTGTTTTGTTAAAAATATTTCAAACATTGTCATAAAAGTTCATTGCAAAGTTGATATTGAATGTGATTATTATTTTAGTATGATATTGCGGTTTTTCAGTATCTGAGATTAGTAATACAAAAATGGGCCCTTAAGGTTATATACCACTCAATAGGCTGCCGTATAAGGCTAAAAATCTTGGGTACACTATTTGTTTTGTATGGTATATTTCTCAAAAGAAACATTGCCTGTTTTTTTTCTATAAAGATTTCTATGTGCAAGTAAACTCAAGTGGTGTTTCACCCTATACGGTTTCATAATGAAAAGGGACTCAACCCAATTATATATATGGACCCATTAAGATTCATGTATAGTGTTTTTAATAGAACCAAAAAGGGTGGCCAAAACTTTAGGAACCCCTAATAAGAAAACTATTCAAATTCCTTCAAGAAGTTCTTTGTTGAAGAGAAAAAAGAGAAGAAAATTATTTTAAGAATTACCAAAAAGGTTGAAGCTCTTTTTCAAAATACACGAGCACACAAAAGGAAAATTCCTAGGCTTTTTAAAATCTTTAACGTTCTATACATGTAGAACATTAGGGTGTAATATACGGGACAAAAAGGGATTTAAAGTTTTCTAAGAGTGTACTGAAACTGAATTAGTGAGTTTTTGGTATTGTTTTTGTTGTTTCTTCTTTCCGTCCTGTATTTTTCTAACGTAAGTGGAAATCTCGAGGCGAATTGTTTGAGTTAGTAAACAGACAGAATGCTCTGCAATATTAGTCATATATTGACACTTCTGCAAACGTTTTACAGGTATTAAACCTGGTAAATTTTGACGAAAAACATATTGCATGTTTAAGGTCAATACGTCAGTTACAGCTTATCAAAGAAGCACTTCGAGCGTTTGTTGATATTTATCTTAAACGGAAGCCATATTTCATGGTGACTTCCGTAGGAACGAATGAATACCACCCTTGCACCCTCGACTGACGTAAACTTGTGCTAATATGTCTGTTACGTTAACAATTACCAAATTGAAGACATTTGACATCCTAAGGTCGAATTAGATTTACAAATATTAATGTCATTAGTTGAAATGATATAGAACTAGATATGAATGAGGGAAAGGTCGAAGGGGAAATGGTAGTTTCAAAGCTGCTCCATCTCTTGTTTAAATAAAATTTCCTTGTAAAATGTGACCACACAGCGAAACAAACAGAAAACAGAAAAACACAAATAATAACTTATGGTTTTAATATTTTGATTATCAGAAAGAAACTTGTAACGTTTTTTCTAAAGGGATATTACGGCACGTGTTGTTGTCCTTAAAATCGGGGCACATGCTTTTCTCTCTTAAAGAGACAAGGAAGATATTTGAGAATTGCAAAATTTCATAAATTACACTTGATTGGTCGTTAGAAACCACCTACCGAGTACGTTTTAGGTTTATTAAGTGAACAATAAAACAAAAACTTAAATTTTAACGTACCTGCTATTGTAATAGGGCCTTATACGGGTGCTCAGAAAGAATTAAACCCCTTAAACTATTAACTTTAAAAAGTTAGTATCATATTGAGAAATTTTTAAAACGAATCGTAAACACAATACCTTTTAACATTTTAATGTAAAAATCACTCGATTCGGTGCAGTAGAGTGAAAGCAATAAAGCGATTATGTAACACATGTCAATGGACATTCCTTCCAAGTTTGCTCCAAATATGCCGATGCTGATTGTGTTATCTGTTCAGCTGTCTTCTTTTCATTCCCCAAAGCACACGGACTTGTTTAATATTTTGTGTATGAGTCAATGCCATTTGTTCGTTTTATTATAGTAATAAACAATACCGTGACAATTATAACAAAAATCCAACAAGACAAACAAAACATGGTAAATAACAGAATGATTCATCTTTATTAAAAGCAACACCAATACCAACAAGAGAAGATTCAGTAGCTTCCCACATACATTCCTTTCAAGTGGAAGTTTGTACAGGTAGTCATGTGAATGTTAGAGATGAAACATCGTAAAAAGGCAAGTTTGTGATCAGTACTATCAATTAAGCTATGTTTCATCTCTAACGATGCACATCCGTGCTGTACAAAAACCTCCATTGGAAGCAATGCAGTGTGGAAAGCTAATGAAATCTTCTCTTAATACAATCTGTAGAAAACTGTGAATAGTTAGTTGAACAAGGGGTGGCACTGCATAGAATGAATTAAATCAATACTTTAAACAGATGGATAAACGAACTAACGATTATTCATAATAGTTTTATTAAAATGCGACATTCGTTTTATTCCAATTAAGATGGTTGGGATCTACATTTAAATAATAAGGCATGATGGAGTTGTGAAATTCAAACCTTCCACGTTTTAATCTATTACTCGTGTTCTATGCAAAGTACTGGCACGAGACGAGATGGTTGGTCACATTTGTCGCCCATACAAAAGCGTTGTTTCTTTTTTTTTTTGTTATGGTGTCAAGATATGCCGATACTGGTCATAACATAACTCTGGCCAGGCAGGAATTTAGATTAAGATTCCACAAAAATCCTCCTGCAAGAATACAATCTTGAACAATGTTTCAAGGTGCTTGTTCCGATTTTTGTCTATCGTGTTCTCTACTTGAATGAGAGCTGACACTTGTACAATGGACTATTAATACCGTGGGAAACGATTTGCGGTTTTTTTGAGGGTGCTAACGAGATAATGCATAGTGCAACCGACACCCTATTCACTACTGTGCTAATAGTAGTGTTAACCACTAAAACGTTATTTTTTATTCTTTTTGGAGAAAGAAAACGGCTTTGAAAGCTAAATTTCAGGACAAACAATGAGGATTAAAATATGGCTTTCATCTGATATCAAAATTTATAACTTTCCGGTAAGCCCAAAGGCGATCGGAACAAGCCCCATTAAAAAGTACCGTGAAGAAAACGGGTACAAGTCAAAATTGGAAACAAGAGTCGCAGGGGAAGGCGGAGGAAACCACCGAAAATTTTACAGAAAAACATTCCAGTCCATTAGCCAAAGTCTTGTTTCGTCTAAATACAAGACAAGTTGCAACTTTTAACCTAATGTGCCACAAAATACTTGGTATTGTGGCATGTGGATAACAAATCTTGAATGCATTGTATCAAAACGGAAAATTCTTAGCAAACAGAAAAAGGTGTGAAATATGGTGGTTGAACCGGTCTTAGATTTATAATGCACAACCAAGTTGAATATCAGACTTTACTTAGTTCAATATCAATTCAAAGCAAAACTTTCAAGAAAGCTGCTTGATGTATTGCATTTATATTTAATGAAAAGGAATTGCTTGGATTTGGCGACAGCCATGGTATTAACATTTAATGTGTCAAAAAGACTGAAGATGTCACTGACATTTCTTCATTTTTAAGTGAAAAAGAAAAAAGATTAAATTTTCTTTGTAATTTATGCGCAATTTATGTTGACCTGGTGCAAAATATCGTATGTTTTAAAGAAATATAAATGAAAGAGAAAAGAAAATGAAAGTATTGATTATTTCTCGTATGTTTGTCTGAATCATTTATTACCAAACTTGGAAGGAAGTTAACATGACTTGTTACATAATCGCTTATTTCTTCAAAAACTACTGAACCGAAATCGAGTGCTGTTTAAATTAAAAAATATTGAAAAATAAATTGTGGTTTAAGAGTCTTTTTAAATTGATCAATGTGATACTCACTTTTAAGGTATATGTTCACCAATAGTTAGGGTGTTATTCTTTGAGTACCAGGCATGTATAGAAAAAGTGCTTGGATTCTGTCTCGCACGACGCGCGGACATGAACACTAAATCGTTTCTTTCTTGATTAATGGCGGTTGTTTCGCTTGCACTTTCAGTGTGTTTTAATACACCGGTAAACCTTCTAAATATGCAAAAACTTGTGTTTAACCAATTCGGGGCTCATTATCTTAAAATGTCCTTGTGTAAAAATATGGGGGGCGGCAACTTATCCCGAGACTAAAGTCAGCAAGTAAAACCTTATAAAATTAAAAGTGATTTTGCTAAGGGAAAATAATTTAAACAAATTTTTATTTCTATTTGAAGCCTGGAGACAGTTTGCATTTTTATTCGAAAGTATATGGGTCGATGGCAAAATAAGACCGTTGTCCACGGTTTTGTGTAGGTTGATTTCAAGCTTCTCGCTTGAAGTTATATTCTCTTTTTAAAGCAAAAATACTTGGTTATTGACACTCGAATGGTTCATACTCGTCCAAAATACAACTTTTGCGCCTATAAATTTCGCCTAAAGGGCTGTGCCCCAGATGTTTTTAGGCCTGGAAAATGCTTTGATGATCTCTGTACTGTCGCATGCGCGGTTTTTGCGTTGAACAAGGGCCTCCACTATATTATTCATTACTTTAGCCTTGGGAGGTGCACTCGGGAAGGTTGGCAGACTGCTTTGGCAGTTCACAAAAACTTTATGCACCCTCTTGCGACATTGTTGCGTTTCAAGTTTAGCCAGTACCGTTGGTCAGTTTAGATTTGTACTGCCTATAGACAGTGCCATAGACAACGTAGGCCTAATTTCACTAATCTTCTGAATGCATAGTTGAGAGCAGTGAAATGTCAACTAATAGGTATCGGCAAGTGGTCTCATAAAAGTATAACTTAGAAAAATCTAATAATCCAGCAAAACTGTGACGTTAAATTACACCCGGGAGTTGCGCAAACATAAAATCCATAAAGGGACCAGCTTGAAACACTTATTGTCTGTTGCTTTACCATAAAAATTTGAGAATCCACACTTATTTGATGTTATTCCACAATCCCACAGCTGTCACAAATGACCCCCAGGATCATATTATGACTGGTTAATTTATCACCAATAATGTTATCCTCCTTTTTTTAACCATATATGGAAATATCATTAATGTTCCCATTATCTTGCTGTTTGCTAATACGTGACAGGTGGGCACTATTTGGTATTATTTTCTATATCCTAATTGTACCAATTAGATTAAGATAGGACCTCATGCGGGTGATGTTCGAATCTGGGTTTGTCACAAAGTATCACTAACATTCCCCCAAATGAGACGCGTGTAGGCTTTTCTTGGAAATTGAATTAAAATGGGCTTTATAGTCATATTAGCCGTTGTTCTAATATCTAATTACAGGACAAATTAATTACCAAATCCATGATACTGGGATTTCCGATTAACCATGACAATTTCCCGCCGATTTTATTTACCAGATCGGTGACATCTCGGGTACAATCAAACCTTGGTTCCCTGACCCGGAAGTGGATAGAATAAGAGAACCTTATTTTACACGTTTTGGAATTGTAAGTATTTTTCCGTTGTTTCTTATTGTTTAGATATTTAATTATCATAAAGCTAAAAATATCACGAATCATGATCACGAAACAAATACAACCCTGCATCCGTAGAAATTCCTTGGTCATGTTTGTCAACAAAGAAGTGGTTTGGTATTTGATACCATGATGAAAGGTTTGTAAGGAAAGAACATTTGGTAGTTTTGTTAATTATGGCACGACGAAGGGACAAATTGGTATTTTACCAACTATCCGTATGCGTAACATGAATGATTTGCGGTTACAAGTAACTTGCTAGTAGTAGTATTACGGGGGGGTTTTTTTTTCCCCCCAAAAATAATTTAAAATAATTAAAAAAGAAAAAAGAACAATCTAATCCTTTGAGTTCGATCTTAACAAAGTTGAAGAAACATTATGCTTCTCTGGCGTGAGATTATGTTACTTTGGTAGGATGTACGTCGCAGCAAATAGGGGTTACTCCCTCTTTTTAAATCAGCATTTTCTTAAAAGGAAGGCACTCCACCTACCCATCTAAAGAAAATATTGTAACACATGTTGATTAAAAGAGGGAAAAACCTTTTCTGTTGAGTAAAATCTTAGTCAAGTGAATATTAAACCGTACGCAAATAGAGTAATTTTCCCAACAAATGCTTTAGGTATACTCAAGTTGAACTAAGATTACTCAAGTGTTGTTCCCTTTGTAAATTCTCATTGAATAAAATATTTTAAAGTGTATTGGTCTATTCCCATCGCTGTATAATTTCAGGTCATGTGCAGTAGTCTCCAACGTTTTTAAGATCATTCATCACGGAACGATATAGGCGTTTCCTAAACTCCTATGAACATACCTCGCGACAGTAAGTAAAACCGATCTGATCTTTCCGTAGACTTTCCATTCTAGTAATTATATTTCAACAAGATTTAATTGATTGTCCGGTTTAGACTACTAAACCATGCTAATACCGGGTTCTATATTTAATACTATCAGCATACGATACGCACGTGTCCGCTTAATTCTATCTCTAACAAAATAAGTATGGTCAGATACTTCTACACGCAAAGTGTATAGCATAAACTCAGTGGCGTAAACGGGCCTTGCCGCCCCTATGAGGGGGAATTCCCATCTTGGGAAAGGGTCCCTCTCGGGGGGTCAAAAAGGCCAATTTTTTTGCCGGTCAGAGGGCTAACAAAAACGGGATGATTTAGCATTATTTTTTGGTTAGTATTGTGTTTTCGTTCCGGCCAGAAGGTGGGGAGGGTGTTTGTGTTGGGGGGGGAGGGGGGGGGCAAACTGCCCCCCGATGTTACGCCACTGAAAAAACTGTTAAAACCAGAGAACTAGTAGGTCTCAACAGTATATGAATACTAGAATGACAAGACACCAAAAGTAGTAAGAACTAAATCTTGCTGGGTTCTGTACCCGATGGATGAACTTGAGTGTCCTTTTAACGCCAAAATGACGATTAAATAACAATCAAAGTGTAATGTAATACTGTTGGTGTTAATTTGGTTCCTTTGAACATAAAATCCAACACAAAATAAGTTTTGCATTAAAAGGTGGGTGACCCGATCATGCATGGTTCTGTGCCTGTTTTCTCCCTCAAATGGAAGCTTATCACAAAAAACACCTGTTCAGTAAGAATTTTTGAGTAAAGCGGCCCAGCCGTTGAACTAGTAGACGTAATTGTGATTGAGGACCATAGGGACAGGACGGTTTGTGGTCTTACCACAATTTGGGCGTTTTGGGCATAACTTTCTTGCCCTTGAATTTCACTGGGGTAACAAGAAAATATCAACTGTATTCCTGAACAAAACTTCAGATGGGTTGTCGATGGGTCACCCTTTTTAATAACACCGCTAGTGTTATATTTGCATTTGTTTTTAAAAACAACCATAAAGAAATCAAGTTGCTTATGGCAGTATGGTTACGAATTCCATGACAGTATAAGTAAACTATAACTCGATCAAGCAAGAGGTATACCAACGGCATTTCGGTACAGGTTAATGTTTAACTTGAGGGAGTGTACAGACCATGAACTAGTTTCGATCAGTCATCATGGTTTGACTGGTTCGTCCGTCACGGTTAGTCCTTGTTTGGATACCTAGTCCTAGCGTATGAGGTCTTTGACACGATTGGTTCAGTTCTCTGCGCCATCGGGAAAATGCGATTTCTCTCTCTATTTTTTCTTATTACCTTATTGTAATTTTGCATTTTAAAAAAAATCTTCATTTTCTTCCCATCCATCTTGTGTTTTTTCCCTCGTCTATGTCATTTCTCTGCGTTCTTGATTTTCTTGTGGCGGGTCCCTTCAAGACCCCTCCTCTTTCATTTTTTCCAGTTTGTTTGTTTTCGTCGGCCACTTGTGGTCCTTGCTTTCCTATTTTCTGCCTTGTGAGGGGCTTTCCATTTTTGTCCGTTTTCTGTTTCCTTTCTTATTTTTTGCCCCCTTTCTCTGTTTCACATCTTACTAAAAGTAGAGGATAAGAATACTTGATTATATTCTGACCAAAGTCTAGACTATTCTTGTTGCAAGCAATGAATTTATAGTATATGCAACAAAAGATGAAAGATGGCCTTCTAGGCCAGACAAAATAGACTAATGATGACCTTATACTCTAAATTAATTGCAAAAGAAAAACCTTTTGAGAATTAATTGAGAAAACCTTAAAGAATATCAAAAGTTTACCCATATAAGAAGGGAATATATAGTTTAAGGGGGTAAATTTATACAGGGTCAAACATGAAAGTGTTAAAATGCGTCGGAAAGTATCTCAACATGTTCGTACCTTCTCTTAAAAACGCATGTTGTCGTTGCACATGACTTTCAGATTATATCGGTTCGTATGAGAAATGGTGGCAAATTGTTTGTCTAATGTTACAGGAGCCGAAAAATTTACTGGTTGCACCATCTGTGATATATATTGCATAATTGGAATGCAAATGGTATATCGGAGGGTGCTCTGTGAAATGCTGTATATAGAAATGTTCAAACAAAGTAGTTATATACAACTACTTATCTAATGTTACCAATGAACAATTTACAACCAGTTCGAACAAAAAATCGGACCCATTCTACCCCTGGATGTCCTTCAACTGTTACATGTTGCCAACTGTACTAAACTTATCGATCATAGATAGGGCAAGAGACTTTTAAACCTTAGGAGTGCCCCAAAAATTGGTTTATCTTTTAATTCTAGTTTTAAAACCCCAAGCTGTACCAAACTTCCCTTCTATTTCTTTATGTTCCTCAAGGTTGAGTTTTGAAACTTTCATGACAGTATTTTGGGACAATTTCACAGTAAATCTAACCAAAAATAGTTTCTTTTGCAATTTCTTTTGGACAATGATAACTTAGTGCAACTATCATGTACAATGGTAGGAGATTGGAAATCGCAGTGTGAAATTAATATGTCAGTTATTTTAGTTACTTATATATGTTATGTTCATATGACTGTGAGAAAAAACAATCTTCTATTCTAGACTTGTAGTCTAGCTCAATATAGTGGACTTGAGTTCATTCGCTCCTCATCATCAGAATGTCTGTATCATATATCATACCATGTCATTGTCATATCAAGTTAATTCTCCAATTATAGTTTCCAGCACTTACAATCTGCCGCAACATTGCAAGGATTAGGAAATAAGTGATCGAGACACCTGTCAAATGTTATTCTTTTCACTCGTCACATTCTTGGCTTAGATTGTGGTAACTGCTTTTGTTTATGGTCTCACTAAAAACAAATCTAAAGGTGCATTCCATGATACTACACATGTAGTTTCTTTTAGTATAATTTCAGCAGATATCCTTGAGAAAAGATGTTTCAAATCTTTCAGCTGATCTCAAATCTTGGTTTAGGTGTTATGCGCAAATGTTGCATCTTAGTGTTCAATGGGGAATAGTTTAAATTGGTAGAACATCCGCGCTGTCACCTTCGGAGCATACTTTCAATTTCCGTTTTAAGATAAGCACTCATGATATATCTTCCCTCTGTGAAAGGTGACCTTAGTAGGAATCTTCACCTTATGGAGTAGGTCTCTTGTTAGTTAGTGTGTTCTTGAGGGTCGCGCGCTTGGGACCAGAATTGGCGGGTTAAAGGTGGTTTTGGAAGCGCCCAACTATTCCACTCCTCTATTGCTGGAGTTGCTTGAAGTTCAATCTATATGAATGCCTTTGAGTTTCTGCGAGCCAGAGCCATAGCGCGCCTGCGTGCCAGGATTGAAGCATAAAAGTAGACACACAATACAATACCAAAGTAGAAACAGATTCAAAGTCTATTTATTTAAAGGTAGGTCGGGGGACGATCGAGCTGTAGATCATGAAGTGCGTTTAACTTCTCACTGATTCGGTGATTATACCACATAAGGACACGAATAGGCTTACTCGTATACCGGCGTATGGGGGATTCGAAACACCCTGTGGATTTACTTGAGACACTTCTCGATGGCCATTGAACCTTAACGACGTGAAAACCTAAATGGTGTAGATTAGGAAATTTATCCTTTTTTATTTATCCTTAGACTCTAACGAAAAGTTGGTGATAGCTTTCAAGCAATTAGAAAAAGTTGTACTTTTAAAAGCCTGATAAAAACCATTGCCCCCCCGCGCAAGCGGGCAAATGTACAAAGATGGACGCCAAAATGTAAACCATATTTACTACCAACATCTACTCCAAAACCCGGCTCAAATACACAAGGGTATGCCACCACGTGGTCTTAACGGTAAAAAGAGCTCATGGACCGTCATACTTAATAAATACACTATTATCCCAAACATATTCAATTCATAAAATTCTTTTCTTATGTAATAACTGATAGTGTACTACCTTTAGCTAAGGATTGTTATTCATAGGTTACAATTCGTCAATTGTTACAAGTTTCTAAGTAATAAATGATATTGTACTACCTTTAGCTAAGGATTGTTATTAATAATGTACAATTAGTCTATGCATTTTCAGTCCACATTATCACATTCTGGTGCTTTCAGGCGAAAAAAAACTTCCCAGAAATGTTCTATATATTTCTTCTGTTGTAGTGTTGCAGGTGATCCATTTCGAATCAGGGCAATAATATTGTAAATTCAATCCTTGGCCATCATTTTTTAGTTCATTTTTCGCGTATGCAACTCTTTCTTAAGAAAGAAAGGCTAACAGTTGAGCTCTATAGCCACGAATGATTGGTGATAAGTACCGTTGATACAAGCATATATACACTGAAATACAGGTTAAACCCATTAATGTTCTTTACGCAACTCGCTTAAGATAACAAAAGTACTGCAAAATGATAGTTATACTGTCGGAAAATTGATTTGGCTGTATGAAATTCATGAAAAAGTGAACAAGTGAAAAATTATCATGCTTTGTTTTAATTTGTCAGATCTTTTGAACAAAACTGTTTTCAATCTCTCAGGTAATAGAAGCTATAGCTCTGTTTCTAACAGTTATGACAGTTTAGACATTGGGCAAAACAAAAGAAGTAAAAAAATCTAAAAAAAATATCTGCAAAAAAGCGTGGTTGTACAAACTTTACACCCAGCTGTGTTGGGACATATCTAGAATATGGTTAACGGAATTCGATACAGCAATTAAAAATAAAGGTATGTTTTGGAAGAAAATGACGGACCAAAGGAAATGTACTTTTTTGTGTAAGGGATTGTTACATACAGAAAGGAACATGGATTTGCAGTACCGACTTTGAATTTTAATGAAAACGATTACAAGGCGAAAAATGCGGTTGTAAAATAAACGTTTCTAAATGAGAATGATCCCCCTGTCATATTAGAGAAAATCCGCTTATTAATTTATATCCGTTATATGGTTGTTTTGTTAAAATTTGAAGGACAAGTACGGTGTAAAAGTACGGTTGACCACTTGCTGACCTCGATAAACAGGTGGTTTATATTCTGCGAAATCATTGACATGGTAGTAATCGCCGGACAAGGGTGTAAAAACGCGGTTTATAGTGTATGTAAGATAATCTGAGAAAATGGTAGTAACTCCCTGGTTGCTGGTTCCACACCTCTTGTGGCCTGGGTATTATACCTAGGCTTTGTGTGTGCGATGATTGTAATGTGGGTCAAGACAAATAGATTTAGTAGAGTAGTTACAGTCGACCTGGTATGATTGAATTTAAGCTACTGTTGACTGTTTAACACAGAAAAAAACCTCGAGTTAGACCTCCCAGGTTGTGGGTATAAACTACTGTTAATGGAGATAAGTACCCTTCTCGAGTCAACCCAATCGAGTGAGGATTTTGAATTCTGTTAATCAGTGGACACAAGTTGGTTTAGTATGCGGCATATGGGCGGCCATTGGGGGTAAAAAAGGTTGGTCAGCACAGTATTAAATGGACCGATGCCCAAGGGTGCAGGAGGGCCCAGCCGATTTATGTTTTTTTAGGATTTTAGTTTTTATTGTTTTGTATATAGAAAATGGAATGAATGGTTGTGTGTGTGTGCAATTCCAAATAAATAAATAAGTTTGATTTTATGTTATGAACCTTAATGTGCCTGAATCGAAGGGTGGGACAGTTAACCTCGAGTACATTTTAAAAATGATGCCTTTGACCCAAAGAGTGAATCAGATTTATTTTTCTCTGCTTCATATGTTTTTGGGGCGTGAAACGCGACTAACTAAAGTGCGTTGATTTTTGACCAGAAGGATATATCTGATTGCACAAGATACCTTCATCCAACGGTTTAATATTGTAACAATAATTGACTTACGACAAAACCTCCTTTTAGGGATTGTCTGTGTTATAGTTTCATAGTGTACGGACATGTGCTCGTAGTTGGGTGTATTTTAGTGTATTTGTATCGCGATGCGTTGTACACGTGACGAACTGCCATAACTTTTATGCTATGTATTGAATATGATGGATTTAAAATCAAAGTTTGTGCCGTATTTTGAAAAGACTTATTTCAAAGGAAATGGGCACATATTAGAATCTTACCCAAAATCTCAAGGTTGTAATTGCTTTAATAAATATCAACTGGTCATATATGAGAAAACTTACCCTTGTTTGTAAAGTGACCTACTTTGACAAACATTGTATTTTAAACTTATTTTAAATCAAATAGTTATAGTAAAAGATTATATCTGCGTAATATTTAAATATGTGTTATTGGTATCACGAAAGTACGTTGGGGGTCATTTGCTAGATTAGAAGCCTTATTTGACATTTTCTTGCGTTGATTCCGATGATTGATTTCAAGAGGAAATGTATGAGGAGAAAGATATAAAAATGACTGACGAATTATGTGACGCATATACCTGCTAAAATACCGTTCACTAACATTTCTTGCAGGCACATCTCACCGTTGGATAACAAGAAGCTCATTTGAACACTGGTTTATCATCATATCTGGTGGGTGAACCGGTGATACTAAAATGTTAATAGTTGACAGCTTGCTTGATCTTGCTTTGTGTCCAATTATAGATAGCTATTTTTTTATTATATAGAAACACATTTCTGAAATTTGCAACATTTGACTAACATATCATACAAGGTTATGCCTAATACAGGTATCTATAGTATTAAGCGACCTTAAGTTAATTAGCATAGGCTTAGGATCGGGGGCCCACTTGAAGGGTGATGGAGGCCTCCGCGAGGCGCGGAGCGCCAGGGGGCGGGTGCGGGAAGCTGTAAAATTTAAAGGGACATAATGGCATGAAAAACATTTGACATAATGAAAAGCACCCTTACTGAAATCACTTCCACGAGTTTGAAAACAATTTGGATGTTTACATTCTGTAAAAACAGTAAAAACAGGAAGAGTTCCGGGGGGTGGCAGTTGTGGCAATTTCTGGAACAAGGATGCTGACATTACTGCCAGCATTTACCAAACTTGAAAAGCATGTTGTCATCAGCTCACACACCATTGCTATTGTATATGTGCTAATCCCAGCTAATCCATCTTTCACTTCCCAGATCAATATCTTACTACAAGCCTAAAGTACAATGCCTGAATCCCGGTCTGAATGCTTTTGAATTGTGCCGCAAAACATGTTAGATACACTGTAAATTCTGTCAGGGATGTGAACACCTTGCTTTTCTGTTCCAGAAATGGCCAAAAACTGCCACCTCCCCCGGTACTCTTCCTGTTAAATTGTTTCCAAACTCGTGGAAGTGATTTCAGTAAGGGTCCTTTTCATTATGTTAATTTTTTCCCATGCCATTATGCCCCTTTAAGATGTTTGGTAAAAAGTGTTAAGATTATTGGGTGCTCAAGGATATTAGAGCCCCCCACCAAAATTATTGGGGTGCCCATCCCCCTCCCGTTTCCAATATGATTATGTTATTAAGGCCGTCATCCACAGCCTCGCCCCCCGACTTGCCCCACCCCTAAAAAAATAGATTTTTATGTCGTCTGAATTGTTGGACAAAGTATAGTATATGCACCTAATCTTAGGTTCAGATTCGATTTATTTTGAAGAAATTTGCATTTTTATATTTTCTATCACACTATAATCACATGCATGTTGACGGACAGAAATTACAAGAATGTGGCATATGGGTCACTGTGATACGAAAATTTGCTCATAACACCATCAGAATAAACTAAAATTTAGAAAGAAGCTTTTCGGATATCTAGTGAACCATAGGTGCTAAGATCACGAAATGTATACCTATAAAGGCACATAATATGGCCTACGTTCCCTGAACGTTGTCGAGTTGCATTTTCTCCAAAGACAAGTGTGATTACATTACATGTCAAAGCTGCTGTGAAAGAAGTGAATAGCTTGACCAAATTCACCAGATGCATGAAGTTGTGAATTTTTCTTAACAACGCTCAGGGAACAATGGTACCCAGAGTAGGACCAGATAATCGGGGCCTTATTTTCAGGATTTTGTTCATCCCCCACTACAGAAACGTTTTAAAATGGTGACCAGAAATCCTTTACCTCTCAGCTCCCTCTTTTGCATTGGGCGTGCCAGAAATTTGCTTTCCTTTCAGATTTCCCCCCCAACCGACTAACTATTTATTGCACTGCCCCTAAGTATCGGGATTTTGCTGCAGATTAAAAACTTTTTGTATATATAAAATAACCGGACGGTGGACTCAAACCTGTTTCTTTATCTACACCAAAGCACCTTGGGAGTTGAGTTTATCTTTTCAACCAGTTGACGACTCATCACCGTAGGCTTCGATGTCTTCACTTCTTTTTCATATCGATACACGTCCACACTCAAATTGTACTTTGTGATGGATATTAGATGCTTTTCTGTTTTTTAATTACAATGAGATAGCGCTTTTCATATTGTCTTCAGTTTGACATTTTTTGACATTTGTGGAGCATTTTAAAAATCGCCATTGAATCTGAGCTAGTAACAAATTCAAATGACTTTTTACAACCTATGTAACACAGTTGGTGAAGCATCTATACCCTTTAAAGAGACACTGGACATTGAAAAAATATGCGCCCTCAAGATTTGTCAAAATTGATATTTTAGCATGGTTGTGAAGCGTTTTATATACACTTAGCCCTCACCTGAAATATTAAGACCAAATCAGCGGTCCTTTTGTTGGGTAAACAGAACGATTTTATAATTAAGTGTTGGGGTTCGCCGGCGTACATTCATTCCCAGACGAACGGAAATGGCGCTTAACACAAGAGAAACGCACTCCGTATGCATGTTTTCCTCCTCCACGGCAAAGGAAAGCTGTTGGACCAGCTGTGACCTCTGTTGATTTTAATATCAATGAGTACGAGTCTATTATAGTCAAGGTAATATACACATTTGTTTATTAAAGTATTGGGAACTTAAAAGTTCGCCTACAAATTACCTGGCTTTCTTTAACCTCTTTTTATAACGCCCCTATCTGTTTTTGAGTAATGTTATTTTATGTGTAAAATGTAATCTCTATCTCTATCTTCAATGGCCTATACTATCATTTGAGAGCAATTGATGAAACATATTTAATGCAATGTGCCGCTTTAAGCCTTATAAACTCAACCAGATACCTATATATACCTTTACAATAGCTATCAAAATCAGTTGTCTGCAAAAATCCCCTCCTGGTGTTAAGAGTGAAGGGCGCTTTTTTTCAAAATGGCGGCCAATATTCACTTAAAGCCCTTTTTTGACATATATTAATTTTTGAATCCAAATTCAGCACTATGGTAATACTTAGTCACAGCCAAAACCCACCAGGAATAGTTGCAACGCTTTGGCATTCTTAACTGCCTCTAGAGGGCGTTATAATTTTTCAAAATGGCCACCAAAACAATGAAACACCGCGTATTTACACACGTAATGCCTCTTTAAAGTCAAAAGCCGGTTTCACCTAATTATATACTTAGTCATGCACCTGTGGATTAGTTTTAAGTTAAAGTAAACACTTAAATGAAGTAGTTTAGCTTTCAATTGTATATATAGAGGTCGCTTTATGTAAAAATGGTCTCTGACTTACTATATACTAGACCATAACCACAGCCTATTTAATCACTGATCACTTTGAAACCGCATAAACCATGGTTTCTTGAGTCTTATGTGTTGACGGATGCTTAACAAGCTTTTTACTACGCCTGCTTGCGAGAGCTTCAGCAAAGGAGTGTACGCGTAGCGCCGCAACCAAAACCAAACGCGCCCACATAAGTTGTTTTTGTTAGAATTGATAACGTACTTCCACACAGGTGCTTGGTTTTGTGGTCTAAGTGGGCTCAGGGATGGAATGCCCGGTGAGCGGCTCATGCCTCTCCTGTTCGGCATCTTTGCCAGCAACGGGCTGAATGCGCGAGCCTGTCGTTTTGTCTGGAAAGACAATCTTGGAATTGGGGCACAGGATGCAGATGTCAAAGGGGACGCAAAGTTCCTTTAGATGGGCTCGCCCCTTATTGCGAGGAGAACCATTAGCACGCCAGTTCCATCCAGGGCACAGGTTTAATGCTTGCCGTCTGCGCGGCCGTGCCATTCGTCCACCTTTTGAGTGACCTGTTCTGGAGTGGCTCCCGGAGCCACGCTGTGATAGTCATGTTTACTTAGGAGTCACCGTGGACGGCAACTCTCGTTATAAACCCACTCGGAAGCATGGCGTAGCTTAAGGAGGGTAAAGGGTTGGGGGGAGCCACATGCCCCGGACCCCTCCGCAGGGGGCGCTGAAATTATGTTTCGGAAAAATAAAAAAGAAAAAAAAATACGTTGTTGTGATTTTTGTTGTTATTGTCACAGGCAGTATATTCACATCTGCTTTCAAGATAGTGACAATAACCTGAGATCTCTCCGATGCACTCAACATACTAAAAACTGAGATGTCCGGCTCCGTCATCCCCTTGACCACCCGTCCCAGGGGTAGTATAGTTCATCTGCTTCAAGATATGAAAATAACTGAGATCTCTCCAAGGGCACTCAAACATGCTATTTAACTCAAGCAGCTTCCACAGTCCTCCGAACCCTAGACCCCGCCAGTGGGATTATAGTTCATCTGCTTCATGATTGTGAGATAACGAGAGCTCTCCGATGCGCTGAAAACAATGCTAACACCAAGAGTTCTGGGGGCTCCACGCCCTGGACCCCTGCAACGTTCAGCATAGTTCACCTGCTTCAAGAAAGGACATAACCCCTCTCCGAAAGCACGCGAAAATGTTTAAACTCAAGAGCTACCGGGGTCTCATGCCCCTGAACCCCCACAGGGTATTTCCCCATTACCGCTGCCCTCAATGCCCTGGAGATCGACGGAGCTTGCCCGGTGCTGTTCATGTGTGGGAGTAGGCTGCCCTGTATGGAGGGGTCAATCAGAAGCTTGACCCGCGTTGGATGCCTCCTGCCGGCATGTCACAGGGTGTCTTCGGCCAGCTCCAGCGTTCAACTTATAAATGCAGCCGCGTAGCATGCATGAGCATAGCTGCAAGTATCTGGTATAGAGCACCTGTGTGGGGACAGGGCCGGTGATGACCCACCATAGGTCCGGGGGTAGTTTCTTAGGCAAGTCCGGTCCTTTGAAATAGTCCTCTAAGGAGTTTGGGAGTTGGCTTGTGGAAAGAAAGGACGTGCTGTCAACCAAGTGGCAGCTATTGGTATTGATGGCTTCTTGTGCGAGTGGCGTGTCTCAAGCTGATTAGATCTAGAATCGCCGATCAAAGGTTTCATTGAGAAGTGGTCTACCTGGAAGGCAGATCAAGACACTGGAGCATCTCTGGTCTCCCCAATGTTGGTGCAACAATGCACAGGCAAGGGACCGCAGAATTTCAGTGAAGAAGCCAGACATTGTACCCACCTCTGGCTAGATCACATTGAGAACCACGTGTTTGGATACGATAAGAAGAATTTCAAATTTTAATAATCATTGGTATTGTTCATTGGCGATCTTTTAAGCAATGCGGTTCCTTGGTATACGAGTTAAATGCATGCAGCTCCTTTGATTCAGAATTGATTTTCCTTTCCTCCTCCTCTTCTTGAGGCATGTCGTAATTGTCTTACTCGTATCAGATTATCTTTCTCTACATTATGTCAAACAACTCATGTGGCATCAACTCTCCTGATGGCCACTTGTGTAGTAGTGCACATTCATTTAACTTCCACCATGATCATCTGGATGGAGGAATTTCTGGCCCTGCCACATCTGCCCCTGTAAGGGCTTGATAATTGCTCTCTGGAGTGCATCCTCAACAAATCTCTCATAAGAGTGCTATGGCACATCAGCGATCTTCCAAGGCTTTGGAAGACATCGATATACTTGTCACGTTTTGACTAACCCCGTTACCTGAGTCTTTTGTAACAAAACCCGACCCCCCCCCCTGATTTTCGTTATGAACATTCTGAGTCCTGTAAATTTGTACCACAGGGTAGCTTGAGTTTCTCTTTCAATTTGGTATCAAAATAAGTGCCAAACTCCCCATTATGACGTCACTATGAAGTCATATGTTGAGGAAGTATGAAAATACATGACATGAAGATTGGGCGGATAATATTGATATTTCGCAATTTTAGCACTCTTAAAAACACCTTGTTAAATCACTAAAATGCTCTCATGATAAAACTAATCATTTTCATCAAGTAGAGCCAAAACCGGCATGGAAATTGGATATTCTAACATTTTTGGTGAAAAGGAATTTTCCCCCTATGTTGTGTCTAGGGAATGACCATTTTGCTAACATGCGAACTTATGAAGTCATTGGACGTAATGACGTAGGACATGTTGGTATTCATTTTGGTATCAATGGAAGAGGAGGACCTAGCTATCCACTGGTACCAACTCAAGTCCATGTGATGGTTTCTGTGTGTGCTAGGCATGTTGGTACTCTCGCCCGAAGGGGGGTGGTTGCATTTTGGCAGCCATTTTGAAAAAGCGCCATCACCGTTTAACCCTAGGGTGGGGATTTTTCAGACAACCTGATTTCAAATTGCTTAGGTATAAGCTTCACAAAAATGGTTGTCTCCAACAAATCCCCGGGGGGTGCAGGGGGCGGATCATGGTAGCCCGTAGTCGAAATGTGATTTTGAGTACATGTAGACAAATTATCATTCACATTTTCAGCCATCTCAATTAAAATAATGATTAATGGTAACCCTAAAAGACACTCATTGAAATATTCAATAAAAATTAAATGCCACCGATTACACTTATTTTAGTAAGTAGAGACAGCAAATC